>PVKM010007819.1:0-40495 GCA_004027735.1 Carollia perspicillata | reverse complement strand
AATAGACTTCTAGGAAGTCCAGGAAGCTCAGAGAGTCCCAAAGAAGGTGGACCCAAGGAGGAACACACCAAGGCACATTATCATTACATTAGCCAAGATTAAAAAGAAGGAGAGAATTCTAGAAGCAGCAAGAGATAAGGGACAGTTACCTACAAAGGAGTTCCCATCAGACTGTCGGCTGATTTCTCAAAAGAGACCTTACAGGCAAGAAGGGGCTGGAAAGAAGTATTCCAAGTCCTAAAAGGCAAGGACCTACATCTAAGATTGCCCTATCCAGCAAAGCTTTCATTTAGAATGGAAGGGCAGATAAAGTGCTTCTCAGATAAGGTCAAGTTCAAGGAGTTCATCATCACCAAGCCCTTATTATATGAAATGTTAAAGGGACTTATCTAAGAAAAAGAAGATAAAAAATATGAACAGTGAAAGGATAGCAAACTCACAGTTATTAATGACCACACCTAAAACAGTAGCAGACTAAGTGGACACCTAAAACAGGAGCGAAGCCACAGAAATGGAGATCACCTGGAACGTTAGTAACAGGGGAGTGGGAGGAGGCAGGGGAGGAGGTAGAGAGAATAAGTAGCATAGATGGTGGGGAGAAAATAGACAGGGAGAGGGCAAGAGTAGTGTGGGAAATGTAGAAGCTAAAGAATTTATGACACATGGACATGAACTAAAGTGGGGGAGTGTGGGTGGGAGGGGGAGTGCAGGGTGGAGGGGAATGAAGAGGGGAAATGGGACAACTGTAATGGCATAATCAATAAAATATATTAAAAAAAGAATTTAAAGTTTAAATTTTCCTGTTTTGCTTTAGCTTCTGTTAGTTTTAAGTAAAATTGATATATATTTTTTGTTTGTAAAAGTGAGTATATTCTTATCCCAGAAATAATAAATTTATTTCTGTTCACTCTTTTATCCATCTGTATATGTGAAATAGCTGTATATGTGCCTGGAGTGACTTTCACTAGATATTAATACTGAATATTTTTCAATGGTGAGATTTCCGGATCACTTATTGCATTTTTCACTTAGTTTTTATATTATTTAAATATTGACAGTGTGAATGTTTCAGTGAAAGTGATACAATGAGTTTATTACCCTGAAAAATGGATGTATGCTTATGCTTTTTTAAATACATAGTTTTATATATTCTCCTTTCTTTTAAAAATTTTCATGACCCTTCTTCTCTTGCTATTATGTTTAATAGCTGCACATTATTTTATGTATGTATTCTATTTCTTTTTCCAATCTGGATCTCAGTTTCTTCATCTGGAACGACAGAGTTGGATTAGATTAGTAGTTTGCAATGTTTTTCTTTAAACTGTAGCACATTCCAATAAATAAAACATTTCATAACTCTTGGAATATAGTTTCAAAGCTTAACAAGTTAGGTAATTTCTGAGATTTATTCCAACATCATAAAAACTAGTTTTTTTTCTTCAGAATATTTTTTTGAGTGCTTTCCATGCGTTAAAAAAAAAAAATTCGGGTAATAGCCGTGATCTTGAGTCACAATTTTAAAGTGAAAGGGAGGGTCATACCAAAGTTGTCCAGTCAATTTTCGTAACTTTCAGATACAAGGAAGCCAGTTCAAGTCGGTTGACTGACATGAACGAGACTTGGGCCCAGATCTCCTGACTTCCTGTGCTGTTCTTTCTCCTGCAGTGCATGTAAATATATATCTAAATGATAGGCAAGAGAGATACAATTTTATCTTAACCTATTTCACATGTAGACTAACTTGTAGCTGTCAGGAAGGATACTTAATTTATAGTGCATTCATTTTCTCCCTCATGGAAGGGGATCAGCAGTGCAGGCGTTATTGCACTCTTAAGTTCCTGGAGTTAGAAAGTCAAGCGAGTGGGATTCTGGCGAGGAAGAAAAAAAGCATTTACTTGTCAAAGATTTGGAATTTACTGTGGTTACCGAGATTAAAATAAAACTAAAACTTGACTTGGCAGAGGATTAAAAACAAAGCAGCCCCAAAGTGTGTGTGCAGCATGGAGAAGACGCCATTTTTCCTTCGGGCGTCCAAGGGGGAAGGGAGCATTGTTTCTTTGTGTTGCCAGGGCTGATTTATTTAGTTATGATTTCAACATGCCTACAAGGCAAACCCCAGAAAACAATGCACAACAACATTAACCAGAAGAAGTCGTGCTTTTTCCCCTATGATCTCCCTCCCCGCTTTAAGGTTTTTCAAATAAAACAGCAGTGTTTTTATATTTTTTTGTTTATTTCAAATTGTTTAAGTGTCTTTGATATGTTTGACTGTGAGGGGTGGCAGGTTTTAGAATCTTAAGTTGTAGCACAGGTTCCTGAGCAGGAAAGAATGAAAGGTGATGTGGCTTGCTTATCGGAATGTGTAGAATGTCAAGTCGGGAGAGGTATTATAGCTTGCCTGAGGCTGCTCTTAGTAATAGATCCTCTTGTTAAAAGCCCTATTATTATTGGAAATTTATTTTGGAAACTATGAGAGAAGAAATTTGACAGAAAAGTAGAATAAACCACTTTGTCTCATATTTCCTTTCTACATAAGCACTTTGAAGAGATACCTTAAATATTGTGAAGTCTTAATTATACTGGGATAGGTTATCATTATCATCCTCACAAACTTGAATTAAATGCACATGGCATTGCATTAGGTATAACACAGAGGAAATTAGCAAACAAGATTCTTATCTTTTTGGAGCTTACAAAGAGTCGATATTGTAGCATGCAATTCAACAAATCCCGCACTCATCCTGGCTGGGCAGAGTTGGTTAGAGTGTCATCTGATGGGCCAAGGTTTTGGGTTTGATGCCCTCTCAAGGCACATACAAGAATCAACCAATGAATGCATGGATGAGTGGACCAACAAATTAATGTCTCTCTTGTCTGTCTCTCTCCCCTTTCCTGTATCTCTCAGAAAAACCCCAAACAAACCAAAACAAATCTCACTCATTTTTCCGTACACTCCGTGAACAACCCCTTCCCTTCCCGTGTTCTCCATTCCTTTAGTGGCCTCCCCACCCCTCAGCTGGAAACCTCACGTTCATCTTGAGTCCTTATGTTCCCTTAGTTTCCACAAGGAATCTATCAACAAGTGCTGTCTCTTCTATCTCCAAAATTGCTTTTGAATATGTTTGTTTCCTTTTCTCCATTCTCAGAGCCATTGCCCTGGTTAGGCTCGTTTAATCTTTCAGTTCTTTCTCAGGAGAGCTGCTTTTCTCCTTGCAGGCTTTCCATTTTCCAATCCATCCTCCATACTGCTATCAAATCTCTTTCTTTAAAGACAGATGTGGCCATACTATTCTGCTTAAAAACCTTTGATGGGTCCATGTTATGCCTAGAGGATAAAGTTTAAACTTCTTAGGTTGTCATTCAAGGGTTTCATAGTCTGGCCCTCTCCTGCTTACTCTCAACTCATTTTCTGCCACATTCCTCCCTCCCCACCCCCACTCTCTCTTGCCAAACACATATATATGTTTACTCTTGTCCCACCAGCTCCCCCATTGGTCCTTGAGCTTGCTTTCTCTCCTGTGCTTTTGATCAAACTGTTCTTTGCTGGAGTTTATATGGAGAAACAGAGGAAACCAAAATTTTACAAAGACTATGCTTGACAAAACAGGACAGAAGAAACATGCCATGTGGACATAACCAGGCAAACGGCGACACCATTAGAGAAGAGTTCAGACTAGTAAATGCAGACTGTTTCCTTCTGAGGCCAGCCAGGAGGAAAGACTCGATCCTATAAAGTACTAGAGCCAGAGCAGTGATGAAAATGGTTTGTAATGGTGTTAAATGAATGTCTCCTTCTATTAATACAGATAGTCAAGAGCCCAGTCTTATATTGATAGCTGGAAGATAGAGGAAAAGAGCCATAGTACATTCCTGGTGGAGCAGTTAAGACCAAGAAAACTCATTACTGGCCCTGGCCAGGTAGCTCAGTTGGTTATAGCATTGTCCTGATACACCAAGGTTGCGAGTTTGATTCCCGGGCAGGGCACATACAAGAGTCAACCATGAATGTATCAATAAGTGGAACAACAAATCCATGTTCTCTCTCTCGCTCTCTCATCAATAAATAAAGAAAACCCATTGTCCTCATCTACCTACTACTCCTACCTTATTTCACTTTGCAAGGGAGTAAAGAATGGGTTGGAAACCACAGGGCTGAGTCTTCACACTGATGCATTGTTAAAGAGTCAGCGCAGTAGAGCCAGAGACAGTGGGCTTAAGGAATGGACCGAACGAGGAAAAGAGCAGCTCTTTACCTGGGGCTCCCGATGAAGCAGGGGCTTCCCATGCTTGTGCCCACGCATGCTTCTACCTAACCTTTGCACATTTTTTATGAACTTTTGTCTGTTTTGTATATGTCTGATTGTTTAAATTTTTTCATTAGGTAAGTAAAATATGAAACTATTCAAAACAGAATATCTATGGAGACCACTTGAAGTTCACAACCATCATCCCCATTCCCAGTTGCCTCCTTACCAACAGCAGAAAAGGGTGACTATTTTCAGTTTGGGGTCTATCCTTCCAGCCTTTCTGTGCTTTGACTAAGAAGTGGATGTGTTGGTAACTAGGCTTATGAAAGACATGCAGTTTGGCTTTATTGCTTTGTGTTTGTGTTTGTGTGTTCTTTCCCACAGAAACAGTATCATACGGTGACTGCCTCTCATTTGGCAGTCTTGCTTTTTAGATTCTACAATACATCTTGGAGATCTCTGCATATTAGTATATGCAGATGAGTTATCACATTTTTAAAATCAATTTCTACCACATGGTAACATCTTTAGTGCTAGCCTGACTTTTTCTTCTTCTCTTGGTAGTCTCATATGGACAATTAGAAGGTCAAAGAGAAAAAAATTACAGCACCAAGTATTGATCGTGATGCTAGTTACATAAAGAATAAGCTTGCCGTTGTTGGCTGGGGGAGGAATGTTTTCCTTAAAATTTAGAATGCCTTAAAAACACTGTTGGATTCAGTTCAAAGGACATCATTGACACTGACACCCTCTCCCCTCCCTTTCCTTCCCCTCCCCCTCCCCTACCCTGTTACTGGCATTGCTGGAAATTAAACGTAACCAGCAATCTTTGCGGTGTGTATACATCTGTTTTTTCCTTTTCCATATGCTTAAATCCTCCCTCCTCAATTGCTTCTGTTTTGCACTTAATCTAAATTCCCAAGTTAGTTCAAGAAGCAAATTTGAAATCCGTAAAGTGAGGGAATTCAATTTTTTAGGGCTTTGCACCTCTAGGATTCTTTTAAGTTATAGACAGAAAGAAGTATAGGACTGAGTCAAAGTGAATGGGGCGTTTGCACATATTATATGCTTTGATTATTTAAAGGTTTAAGAAGTACCATCATGTACCAGGAGCTAAGGGTTAGGAGTCAGGAATTGAGGTAGTCAGTCCCCGCCCATCACTAACTCTCTTTGTGATTGCAGGTCATTCCTTGCTCTTAAATTTTCCATTTGTAACATGTAATAAATATTTCTGGCTCTTAACCAGGGATGTGTTGTAAAAAAATAAAGATAATCCCTGCCAGTTATTTCGTGCTCCTTGGTAAAGATTCTGCATAAGTTAATGGCAGCAGCAGGATGGTTATTGCATTTTTAAAAAAGTTTTTGAAAGTAACAAATGTACCCAGAATAGGCCATCTAAAGTTTTTATTATTCCTCAGGTCAGCGAAGAGTGTGCTATGTTAGGTGGAACAGTGCTGGAAACTGACAGATCAGTAAGAGGTTTATACACTGTAGGAGCCCATCGGTGCTGGATGTAACTAACTGTAATGTCTGAGTCACTGGGTGCCTTTCACAAAAGTCAGTCCCCTGTGTTTTACTTTAGTTTTTTTTTGTATATTTGTATTTTATGTTGTTCAAATATTCTCCACGAGTTCGGTCATTTAGATATTCCTGGAATAGAAAGCCATATGTAAAATTTGCCACTTGAATTCTAAACCTTTCTGCAGAGTTATTGTGTCAGGCTCTCTCTCTAAATTACACTTTTCACCTCCTTGTAATTGGTTGCTTTTTTTTTATAAGAAACATGTGAGAGACTCTTAACCTCCTTGGAAAATACCTGTTGTTCTTTTGGTTGATACAAAACACCAGTAAACTTTTTCTTTAAAGAACAAAACAATTGTAGAAAAGGAGACGACAGTTCTTTTGAAGGGCGAGTTTAAAGAAATGCATTCTTTTCCCAACACCCTGCTCTCCAAATTGATGTCACCCCAGGCGGTGTGGGGATTCTTTCAAAGCTTAATGTCCAGCTGGTGAGCAAAACTGACCCTGGATGGTGTGAAGTCCAGCAGCGCCTGCTGTGTGTCTTCTGCATCTGGAGCCTATTCTGTTATGATGTGAAAAATTAAGATGACCATTTTTAAAGTGTATGTTTCACAATCAGTGTCTTTATAAACACATATGAAACTTGGTCTGTGTGTAACCTATGAGAAATGGGGTGGTCATGTTTATAACTGGGTAGGTAAACTGCTCTGGAGTGCTTCAGACCAGTCCCAGCCGGGGCAAGACATTTTGAACTGATTTGGTAAGGAAGGGACTGTTTCCTTATTCAGCAGTTTCGTGTGAATTTTAAAAGATGGCTGGTGTTTGGTTTAGTTTCCAATTTGAGTTCGTTGTACTTGTTGTGCCAGTAGAACATGTTTTCTTTCTATCTGTAAATTTAGTAGAGTTGGCTTTGGAATATGGCTTTGTAGGTTAAAAAAAAAAAAGGTTTCTCTTTTGATTTCTCGTGAACTTTAGAATTCAAATCAGCCAAGTAACCAAGCAGGGCGATCGGAGAGGATACCACTGCCATGCTTTGCATTTTTGTTGTTTTTCCTTTCTTTACTTGAAAACTTCAGCTGAAATGCAGCTTTGTACTTAAAAAGTTACTATTAAAGTAACAACAGTCTAATAGCATAATAGAAAATGTGGCCAACGGACAGAGGGGGATGCACTGTAGTAGACAGGATTTGCCTGAGTCTTGAGGAATACGCAGTTCTTGATGTGCTGCAGTTTTTGGACTATGAGACACATGCCCCCCTCCATTTGGGAGGAATAATGGTTATTAATGCTGCTGTTGAGTTCTGTTTACATTTACATCACTGGAATATTAATGTTATTTGTGTTATTAAATATTTTACCATGATTTTTGCTTCAAAATTCTTTTTCCTGTCTTCCTCCTCTAAAACCTGGGTGCGTCTTATGGTCTGAAAAATACGGTATTCCAGACTGCCCTTAGGAGGTTTCTGGTGTTGTGTGAATGTTGTATGTTATATGTTGTATGCCTGCATGAGTCGTCCTGCCCCGGGGGGGAAGAGTGTATACTTAATCTCCAATTACAATGTAATTTTAACATGTGTATGTGGATGAGTCACATCACTCTACCTTGCCTGAATTTCTTCATCTGTAAAACGATAATGGCTGTATAATTTGGGATTTATTTAATTCAGTGGAGATAAACCTTATAAGTTTCAGAGATGACTTTTACTGTGAATGAATTTCACTGTGAATTGCCACAATAGTGCATTCTTTTACCTTTAAGAATGGAACCACATTTTTTTTTTTTTTTGCGTAAAAATAATGATTAGGCTCCCAAGATAGTTTGAGTGCCTTCTGCGTGTTCTAGCTGGCAGTAATCTTACCCATCTTGCAACTCAGCTTTATAGATGCGACCTCTGTAATTAGCCAGCAGTCCTTCACGGCCTTGTCTTTCGGGAAGATCTACAGCACGCCTCAGGTGGTGTCAGGCAGCAGGCAGAAGACCAAGGAGCGCTCTTAGTTTAGAAAAAATGTGTCCACTCGATGCCAACATTGTTGAAATAAAATATTATTTTAAAAAATTGATTTCCCTCTTCATTTGAAATGATTGATAACTTTATTCTCTGAGCAACCTAAGAGGCTTAACGTTCTTGGGTGTGGTTTTAGAGTCTTAGGAAATCTGGGAAGAGCTAGTCTTTGGAGGGGATAGGCTTGTGGTGTGTTCCGGAGTGTTACGCAAGGAAGAATTATTAGGCCAGGTGCCTTTCATGTCTATATCTGCCACAGTAAAAAAAAAAAAAACAACAAAAACTGTAGAGGAAAGAGTTTATCTCAGTGTAAGCTTTCGTATGTTCTCTTCCCAGGGCAAAATGACTTTTAAATACGTGCAAGAGTCCAAATACTTCATAAGTAATCAGTATCCGCACAAGGTGGGTTTGTTGCTGATTGGTTACAAGTTGATACACACTCGTATTGCTGTGTTCTGCTTAAACCATAATTATCGGAGAAATCTTGTTAAACAGGATTTTCTGAAATGAAGCCTGTTAATTACATCAGACCTTTTGGCTTTGTGTGGAACTATTGTCATGGCATGAATTGAGAGCTGATCGTGCAACCTACTTATTTGGAAAATTCTTCACCCCCAATTTTGCTTCAAATCCATGATTTCTAATGGAAAGAACATGGTGAGAGGCAACAGATTTCTAAGCTAAACTTTTTTCTTTAAAAATCCCTCAGTGATCAAATTGCCTTGTATGAGTAGATTCCCATCAACGACCTGGGATTGGTTGGTTTCAGGACATCTTATCTAAACATTCTTTTAGGGATGGGTCTGTGCTGGTTAGACCTATAGAAATAAAACTTATCAACACAGTGATGACAATGTAATTAGCCACATCTATCAGCAGTGCATAATCAACTATATCTCAGGCTGCTGACAAGTCCACTGAGGCAGAATTCTGGCCCTACCCTTGACTCACGTTAACAACCCTAAGGGGTGTGGACTGAACTCTGTAAGTGCCATTGAATCTAACCTGGAATCTACACTGTACGTGTAGGTAAAAAGTGTACAAAGTGAAAAACTAGATCAAAACAACACCTTACAGCTAGGATCAATTACGATAGGAGGAGAAATGGGCTGAGAGAAGTCTTAGTGAATACGACCCTCAAAGGACGCTTAAATAAGTGCTTGTTGCATTCAGCCTTTTTTATTTAGAACAAACAAACAAACAAACATTGTCTGAACTGTTATAGTAGATTTTATGTAAATTGTTTGTGCTAAATATTTGCATTACATATTCCTATTCCTTTGTACTTCCCACTTGATGAAGTTTTCAAACTGTGGTTTGCTGGAGGGGAAAATAAACCCCAAGCCCAAACCACATAGAACAAATTGAATTACAAACCTGGTGTGGTCCTTTAACTCAATTACATCTAATTTGTGTTATTTTAGTCATCCTGGGTGGCAGCTATTCTGCGTGAATGCCCACAAACATTTTCAATGTAAGAATTTGTCCTGATTATAACTCCTTCAGATTAGTAGTAGTCTATTTCTATTTCAATGGGTAAAATTATAGATTAATTTGGTGTATCAGGACCATTTTGAAAGGTAAAAATTCACTTGGCTTATTCTTTAAATAGACGTAAAAGTTAAACATCTAATGTGTATTTTAAATGTTAATTTTTAAGTTTTTTTACTACTTTACCTCATTTTCTTATTTCTTATGCTTCTACTTAAGTTTCTCTCCAAAATAGCCTCTTAATTACATTATTCAGGCAATTATCAATTTGAAAGCAGGAAAGTACAAAATTTTAGATTTTGATGTACCCAAATAAATATTTTGATGTCGGGAATAATCGGGGAAGAAAGACATGAAAAATATCGTTCAGTTCAGCATAGTTGATATGGAGGTTTCAGTTAGAACTGAGTTAGAATTGAGTCTGAATTTACAGAAATGGAGACGCTGAAACCCGAAAGACTTATGCAAAGGCTGAGACAGGAACCACTTATCTGATCGTTGTTTAACAAGTGGTATAACACCCTTCACTCAGCTCCCTGTCTTTAATTATCATTATGTTGTTTTCTGGAGATTCGTCTTTTGAGCAAATACTTAGTTTAATTCACTGCATATTACTAACTTGGATAGGAAAAGGATATTATAGAAGCGAAATATGCTGAATATCAATAGAGAAGATAACATGATAGGAGGACCTGAACCAATTTTCTAAGATGGGCAAATACTAAGAAAATTACAGTGAAGAGATATTATCTAACAAAGATAGAAATGGAAGAAAAATTTTAATTCCTCAAAAATGATCTATGATATATGAATACATTTGGAAAAACATTGGTTTTTCCCACTACATTTAGTAATTTTCTGTTAGCAACTGAACATCTGCTGTGGATTAGGTATTGTTCTAGGTACTGAGCCTTCAAAGATGAATAAGTTACAGGTCCCTACTTTGGAGGAACTTATATGTAATAGGAATGGCAAACATGTAAATAATAATTTATAGCACCATGTTGTTGAGTAATAGAGGTTTGAATAAATTCAAAACTTTGTATTTTGTCATGGGGCGTATGTAGGATTAAAGTTTGGATATTAGATCAAAACAGAGGTGTATTTTAAAAAATACCACTATATGCAAGACATACTTTTCCCTAGCCATTTAATCAGTTACTAGTTGACCCATTAGACTTAAGAATAAAAAATTGTTTACATTTTTGTTGTCTGTCAGCTGCCTATACTGCTTCTCTACCATTCTTTTCTTAAGGAAGATTAAGGAAGAAAGTAACAGTATCACTTATTCTAAGCACTTTCTTTTACATTATTTCATTTTAATTAGTTGTGAACTATACCAAGTTCGGTAACACTTTTTAAAGCTTTCATCATCCTGTATTCCTTTTTTATATTTGACCTTGACTGTGTGACTTTCTTGAAACTTCCCCCGACCCGTGATTTTCAATGGCAGTATGTTTTTGGTTCCTTTCTTGCTTTTCTAACCTTACTTTGTGTCCCCTTTGCTGGCTTTACCTCTGCATAGGCATCCATTGCTATAACAAATTACCCTAAAATTTAGTTGGCTTAAAGTGGCAAATATTTATTATCTCACAGTTTCTGTGGGCCAGTAATCCCATATCTATCTTACTTACATTCACAAGATAAATATGCAGCAGTAAATATTGTTGAATACTTCATGTGTGGATGCAATTGTTCTTATTGAAGTTCTCATCACTTCAAACCTAATTGGCTCCACCAACTTCTTTGCTGGCTTCCAGTCTCCACTCCCATGCTGCTGTTAAACTACCCTCTCTAAAGAAATTCATGCTGCCGATTCCCTGATCAATAACCAACTGTGACTCTCATTGACCTAATCTTTAAGTTTATATTGGTTTTCTCGGCATTCAAAATGTTCCATATACCTATTTATTCAACCATGTTTCTTAACAAACACCTACTTTACTCAAACTGGTTATTTATACCTTGTGCCAACCCCTCTCCCGATCCCTAATACTGTATTCAGTTTTACTTCTTGCCTTCATTGCTGATTTCCTCCTTCGCCTATAATGCTTCCTCCCCTTGCTTTTTCATGTCTTACTGATTCTCTCTCTTAGCTCAATTCCGCACTATGTTCCTTTCGCCTTTTTCATAAAGCCACTTTGGACTTTTCTGGCTCACTGGTTTTTACTCTTGAAATCCTGTTATAGGATTGAGCTCAATATCAAGCAGTGTATTTCTTTCTCTTTAGTTTATTTGAGTTAATTTCCCTTCCCAGCTAGAATTCCGGTTATCTCAGAGCAAAACCCTTTCACTTCTCCTGTCTCTGTTGTGTTGCGCTTTATAAGTACATGCTGGTTGATTGACTGAAAATTAGAAAACTTGGCTTCAGCTGTAAAAAATTCTCTTTGTAATGCTGCTGGATGAATTTTAACTCCCAGAGCCGCAAATGAGGATAAACTGGGACTTCGGGATGGTTTGTAACTACATTTCATCATCTTCATGAAGGAGCATTGCTGTATGAAGAGATTAATTTTTAAAATAGGTTCCCTTTGGCCTACTATCAAAACTGGCTCTTAGCCTTGAACTATCAAAGCTGGTTTCAGTGTAGCCTGGGGCACAACAGGTATTAGGTAGCAAGCAATTCAAGGTCTCTGATCCCTAGCCTGCTTCAGCAGTGGGCCTGGCCAAGCCCTTTGGCATAGGCAAGTAGAACAAGGAATATACATACTTTTATCTTCTCTTTCTCGAAAATTTCATGGATTCAATTCACAAAGAAAGGGCAATAATTAAAATTTTGTGTCAGCGTCTTCTCATTCACCTAGAAAAATTGAAGACAGGCAGTATAAAAATATTAATCAAATCACAAGTACACATACAGCCTGAGAATAATGTTGGGGCTAATCGTATTCTCTAGTATTCCTGGTGTGTTTTGTACCAGCCTTGGAGAATGGGGCCTGAGAGCCAGTGGGAACTGAAGCCTGCGTTCTTTTGGTAACTTTAGTGTTAGCTCCGTGCTCTTGCTAAGATAGAACACGATTCACATTGTCGGCTTCTATTAATATTATAATTTGTCCACTTAGAACTTTCTTGTTTTCTCCCTGTCTCCCCCTTTCTTTTTCTTTCTGTTATTTCTCCCCTAAAGCCATAGGCAGGGTATTTGGTCGTGATTAGAATATAAGAGGAACATTCAAATTTTCATTACGACTATCTCAAATTCTTATTAGGTTTGTATTTTATGGTTATTTATAATACCAGGTATGTGACTGAGGTTATGACTTGCACATTTTTGGTTTCCCTGTGGCTCAGTTTCTGGGGTTCATACAAAAAAGTTTTTCTTCTTGTTATTCGTTCACGTAGGTGTTTCAGTCAAGAGTCCTGTATTTAGTACCAGAATATTTCAGTTAGAGAAATTAAGGGAAATCGACAAGGTTAAGGCTCTTGATTCTTGCTTTTTATCCTTCTGGTAATAACTTTTGGACATGTGTCCTGGAGAAGATAAATGGTATCAGTTACGAATTTCCCTGGTTACTGCCCAGCTGACTTCATTTCATATATCCTGTGTCTGCGTTGCTTCCTCTGGAACCCCTGCACCTAAGGGCCACCCCATAATAACCAGTCTGGTGGGACTAGCTCTATTGCATTCTTAGTCGTCTTCTGTATTCATCCTGTACTTCTCACATACTCCACTCACCTACCCAGTGAGCAACCCCCAGCTGTGTTTAAAGGCAACAAGTGGGAGGAGAGAGTGAGGCAGGGAAGGGCAGAGCCAAACTCGGAAGTGTCTGGAGGCAGGGTGAGCGTTGTCCCCAAAGGCCTTGCTGCCTTTTCTCACTGCTGCCCTCGTCTGCCTCGGTCCTGTTCCCACCCTTTTCAAGTTCCTAAAAGGAGTTTGAAATGAAAATTAAACAAATCTGTTTACATTTCCGGCCTCAACACTCACATAATAAAAGTACTTTTCTGAAAATCTCCAATGATGCCCTCAACACCAAATCTCAGGTTTTTTGCCTTGTCTCCGTCTTCCTGGTCACTCTGCTGCATTTTATACAAATATGAATACCCCCTTCTTGAAAAAGGAAATCACTTATTGAACGCAACTTTGGCCACATGAAATCTTGTCTAATCAGCCTCATTTGAAAGTACACATTTTGTTTGAGGGCATTTGCAGATTATCCCACCCCCGCCAGAACTGGCCATATGAAAACGCTTCCATATGCTAAAAGTTAGTGTACTCATTTTGCAGAAGGAGAAGAAAAGGCAAGTGTGCTTTATTGGCCTGCCGTCCTGTGAACGGGACGCTGCAGCGCGGGCAGGTTCTGCCGTGGCAGCTCCTGCAAACGCTCGGTGGCCTCAAGGCCTCACTGCAGTGCAAGACCAGAGTGCAGGGCGGTTTTTGCCCCACAGAGGTCAGTTGTTAAAAAAGCTGTTGTGATCTGTCTATGGCTGTAAAGTATTCTAACAGGTTTGAACATTTTAAATAACTCCTTTCGCTTTCAGATTCTTTGTGTCTTCCAAGGCCTCTGTTTCCATCACCGCTGCTCTGGGCTGGGCCCCCAGCGCCTCCCGCCCTGATCAGAGCCATAGTCTTCCCCCGATCTCCTAACACGGGTCACCCTTCCTTTCGGCTTGTCCTGCCTGGGGCTGTGGGGTGATCTTCCTTAAATAACATGATGCCTTTTCCCATCAACTGATCTCGTTTGTCATAATCTCACCAATATTTCTCCCAAAGCCTGATTTATATCTTCCTGTAAGGAGTCTTCATGATAATCTCATCTGGCCCTGTTTTTCCTCAGTACTTTTCAACTAAACACCTACTTTATTATATTTATGTTGATTTATTGAAGTTTTTAAAAAATTGTTTTATGTATGTACTTTTGTTTCCAAGTATACATTTCTATGATAGAAATACTATCTTCGATTTCTTTTTCACTGGACCCTAATGTCCATGTCTGGTGTCATGAACTTCCACATGCCGTTCCCATGGTTTTCTCTGCTGTCAACATTGTGCTACATTTCCTCTTTCTTTCTCAAGTACACATATACACATCTCATACTTGTGTGAAGAACCATTTGCTAGTAAGTTGAAGAGGGCGTGACCATTCACCCTAAATACTCTAGCTCACATATATTAAGAACAGACATACTGTTTTGCATAACTACAGTATATCAATCAGATTTAGTACTACGTTATTATCTAGGATATCATTCATATGCAAATTTAAGCTTTTATCGCAGTATGACCTTTATGGCTGCTTTTCGCCCCAATCCAGAGATTGGGGCATAGGGTTTTTTGTTGTTTGTTTGTTTTTTTGTCATGTCTCTAGTTTTCTTTACTAGAGCAGTTTCTTACTTTTTCTTTGTCTTTTCTGATCTTGACACTTTTGAAGAGCACAGGTCCTTAGTTTTGTACAATATCTCATTTGGGTTTGCCTGTTTCCACTACACCCGATTTCCCCCCTTTGTTGTAGTTTAATTCTGTGTGTGTGTGTGCATACATGTGCTGTGTGCTTATGTGTAAGTCTCCTTTCCAAACTAGGCTGTAAAGTTCCTCGGAGACAAAATGATTCATCTTGTTCATTTTTGTTCTTCATGCTTTCAAGCCACATAAACTTTGCCTATCATAAGAGTTAAAGATATTCATAAGCCAAAAGTTGTCAACCATTCTATAGGTTAAAATGATGCTTTAAAACATACAGAGAAGAATATATCAGATTAATTAACTCTCAGTAATTGAGGACGTTAAAGCATGCCATGGTAACAATAGAAGCATTATATTTCCTTTTATGGAGTCTTGGAGGAAATTGGCCGCTACAGAGTGTAATATAATATGGGGCGTGCACAGAACACTGTGAATCCTGCACTAATTGACATGTGTAATTTCTTTTCATCATTCCTTTAAGGAAAAACCCTTAGCAATAATAGTCAACCTCTCTTCCATACACAGAGTTCCAAAACAGCATTTGCGCCTGACCCGGGATTTCGGTGGGTGCTGAAATTAGCATGAAAGATCTTAGACATTAAAAATATGTTTCTCAAGACTGGAAGTGCTTATGGTTGTCAAGAAAAGGTCTTTCATTATCTTTATTCTTTCATTATCAAGTAAGCAATGTTAGGAGAAGGTGACTTATCCAAAGTTTTAGGGGCAAGCACAAGTCAGCAATTTTTCGTTTTGAAGTCAGCGTCTGAAAGAGCATTTTAGAGGTCTGAAGCCCATTTCTTGTTTGTAGAGATTCAGAGGAAGCTTGAATTTGTTGTTTAGGATTATTTAGGATTTTTAAGTTGGTAGGATTTCAGGAACAATGTTTTCTCTTGTTTTGATGAAGAACATTTAATATACTGGTTTTCTTAGAATTGACTTTCATAACTCATCTGGAGGCAGTTATTATCCCAGTTGCTTGTGTAGCTCTGAAGGCCTGTTCTAATTCTGCATTTATCTGAACTCACTAAGTAACCCCACATTACTCAGCGCATACCTCGCTGAAGGTACTCGTAGGAGGAACCGCTGACATTCTCCATACTGTGGTTTGTCTCTGTGTATGTGCCTGTGGATCACTTGGCAGTCACTTCCTCAGTGAAATAACAGTCAGTGTGGTTCAGCCAAAGTTTAAAGGAATGAAATAACTGAAGTGGTAGTTTTTTGTGTAATGCCAAGTGATACTATCCTGGGTGCTTTCTTATTGAATTAATTGTGCAGGTAGTAGGTAGTGTTTCATTGCCTTGGAAGGTATTGAAAACAAAACAAAACAATACAAAGCAAACAAAGAAAAACCAACAACAACCAACAAACAGGAAATGCCAGGTAATTCAGATGACCTCCTTTCTTGCCACAGTGTTAAGCCAAGAACATGTCCTGTAACTCAGAAATGTATGCTTAGATCAGAATCTGATTTTGAGAATGAAAAACATCTTGTCTATTTTTTTCCAGGATCAAGTTTAATAGAAGAGTGGTGATACACTAATCTTTTCACAAACATGACTTGGGAATATTTCATATGTTTGTCAGTTTTTTAAAAGCAGAGTTCTTTGAGGTTTGTTCCTACTGCAGCAGGAAGAAGCACTGTGATTCACTGCATCGTGAGGATTAAAGGCCCGGTCGAGGAGCAGGGCACTGAAAATGATGGCCCCTGCAGTGCTGAGCGTGCTTTGATCTTTTGTTTTGACATGTTGAGTTTATCTTTAATTACATGTGATGACATTTGATTACTGTACACTTAGACAATTATAATGCGGTTTGTAAAATGTAGTTTGTACAATGTAGTTTGTACTATGTAACTTCAGCCTCCGTTTTTCTGTAGTTTGCAGAGAGATGTTTTAGCTTTGTTTATGTGGAAACGATTAGATTTCTGAATTAGTAGACACTTCAAATGTAAAGCGTTTGGGTGTCAGGAAAAGTGTGATTTTGTATGGTAAGGATTATCAGGTGCTCTCTTGCACCTAGTGTCTTATTTTACAGAGGTGACAGAATGATGTGTGGTTATTATTTCTGCTGACTGGATGCTTGACTTCAGGCAAATTACTTAGGTGCTCTGGACGTTTGAAAAATGAAAGCCTTAGGCTAGATGATTCACAGGTTTCAACCCTGAAATTCTGTGATTCTACTCCTCTATAAAAGTCCATGATAGACATAATTCAGAATACAATAGAAATCCCTGACACATTTTTTAAAAGAAAGATTTAAAAAATACTGCAAGAGTTATTGGCTTTTGACCTTGTATTTTGATATGAAATGAGATACTTAAAAAAACCACAGTGATTTTTTCATCTTGCTCGGGAGGGGTATTCAGATTGGTAGGCAGCCCCACTGTACGGCCACAACTGTGGAGAGAAGTTTCATTTGGAATTTCCTGTATTATGCCATCACCTTAGCCTTGAGGATATGATGCCTTTCTTTGAAATTGCTTGCTTTACTTGCATTTACATGCCAAGCTCTGGATTTTTCTCAATTATATGCCCTATCTATGACATGTCTTTAAGAGTTTAAACTGATTGTAATTCTCTAGAGGAAATTACAAAATAATTCTTTCTTTTTGAAGGGTAGCCAGATAGAGTAATTTGACTTTTAACACCATTTAAGTCAGTGTTGCCAAAGTTCCTAATGGGGCAATCAGGCGAAAAACAAAAGCAAGCCCTGGCTGGGTAGTTCAGTTGGTTAGAGTGTTGTCCTGGTACACCAAGGGGGTGGGTTCAGCCCCTGCAGTCAGGGCACATGCAAGAATCAATGAATGGATGTGTAAATGAGTGGAACAATGAATCTCTCTCCCTCTCGCTCTCTCTCAAATCAATTTTAAAAAAAGCAAAAATGAGTAAACAAAATCCTTCAGCCCAGTGGTTGTTTAGAGAATATCGTTAGGGAGCATAACATTCCATGTGTTTTCGTCCAGAATTTTGTTTATCTTTGTCATGTAACCAGTTTCTGACTTGCTGAGATGTTTTCCATTGTAAGAGCCCTAACTAAGGGTAGGACCTTCTAGAAACATGTGTAGTGGTAGGTAAGTAGTAGACACTCAAATATTTAAGTGAATTACAATTTCAGAAACATTTTTCCAACGTAAATCTGAAAGACTTAAACTGCATTAATGCTTGAAGTTAGGAAGGTTCTTGATGAATGCTAGAGTTACCTTTGTAGGGCAAATGAATTGTATTTTTTTCTTCTTTTTTAATTGACTATAAGATTCACTACTTGAAATTCTGATCTGTCACACACAATTATTGAGTATGATTCTTTATTGCCTAAGAACTAAATATTGGTACTTATATTTGAGTTAGCTTAGTTTCGTTGTTTTCTTTTTACTCAGCAATCATAGCGTTGTAAGCACTTTGGGATTTTTAAAAGCTAAAAGCCTGTGCATGTGTCTAGTTTGCAGTGAGGAGGTGATAGAGGGAGAAGCAGAACCTGTCAGGTATTAACACACAGCTGCATCTCAGGCTGCTGTCTCTTGCTCACAGACTATTGCTGGGTTAAGATTTTAACATTTGTTTCTTTTTAGAGAGTGGAAAGGCAAAACCTTAATATAAACCATTTCAGGGTAGTTAACTGGATTTCATATATTAATGGAGGAGAAAAGTAGTAAAGTTAAGTCAAAACAGTAGATGATTCCTCTTTTTTATTGATATAAGAAATACAGGAAAGGCATTTGGGAATAGGAGCTGGGCGGGCTCTTAAATGTGGAAAACCCGTTGTTGGTGTTTTTCCACCTCTGCCTCTGTCAGCAGCTTGGTTCAGGATCCTTTGAGCTAGAGCTTCAGCACAAGGATGAGGGGAGAGAAGAGAGAACAAGTCGCCGAGCCTAGGGCATGAGCGCTGTAGATTTTCCCTCTCTTGTTCTCTACGCTGGTGAATGTGAAATGAATTCTCAGGACAGTATCAGGGTGGATGATTTAGCAGATGGTTGTTTAGTACTCAGAAGGGAAAATGTTGATCTCCATGAGCCAGCCTAAGTTTGCAAAGTGATGTTATTATAGATTAACCTAATTTTATTCTTCTTTGGAGGGTTACTAGACTGTTAATCACACGATACCAGTGTCTTAATTTTATGCAGCTTTTTGGCATGGTCCACCATGATATCATTGTGGGTAAAATGGACAGGAGCGATGTGATATGATAATACAGTTACATTGATTTGTAACTGGTTTAACAACCATATGAGAGAGTGTTTAAAAGAAAAAGTGTTAACTTGGACGGAAGATTCTAGAATACCACAGAAATTAAGAATCAGTCTTCAGCGTCATGTTACGTAAACAGAGTTAAAAGGAAATAGCTGGCACTCTGATCAAAATTGCAGATAATACAAATTGGGGAAGGATGTCTAAAATCATTGGGTGATAGACCCAGGAGTAAAAAAAAAAAGGCTTAAACATACTAGAGTGACGGGTTTGACCAAGAAGGTAAAATTTACTAAGAACAAGTCTGTATTGTAATATATGACACTATGTATTTCAGAGTAGGGGAGAAATGGCTGAGACGTGGGCATAGGAAGAGAAGAGACAGCATCCTTAAGTTAACTCTAAATTCCGTATGAACAACTTTGTCACGTTCCTTTCCGAAAAACGCAGTTATCACCCTAGGCTGCACCAGTGGTGTCCAGAGTAGGACTGGTGATAGTCCTGCTCTACTCTCTGTGCATCGGACTGCATTGTACTAGATTGTTACACTCGGAGTAACAAGCTTCAAGCACATCTGGAAGAAAATGTCTAAAATAATAAGAGGGTTTTTTATATAAGCAAGCTAAGGAAAGAAGGGATGTTAACCCATAAGGGTCATAGTAGCCATTGTCTAGTATTTGATGGGCAGCCCTACAGAAGAGAGGTCAGAATCTGTGAGGCTCCAGAACACGAAAGGAGAGCCAACGGTCAGATGTGACATGGAGAGAAGAGTTCTGCGATCCTGAGGGGTGTCCAGAAAAGCAGAATGGACTGTGTTGGGATTAAGTAGTGAATTTTCCAGGGTGCTGCTGAACTGCCTTCTGGGCCTGTGGCAGTAGAAGAAACTTATTCATCAGATGGGGGCTAAAACTAGTTGATTTTTAAGACATAGTCTGTTTTTTCTGGGTTGTGTGTTTTCTGTTTGTTCATAAGTAATCTTACTTTTTGTCATTTGGCTGAGAAGAAGAGAATCTCTTTGACCACACAGCGAGAAGTAGGATCATCTCTTACTATAAAAAAAATGCCTGTTGCCTCTGCATGGAGCTTGACTCCTCTACTCCTAACATGTCTTTCTGGAATTGAACGTACGTAACATAGGAATTTAGAAAGGATAATACTGTTGTTTCCAGGAAACAGCATTTGCATATCTGGCACATTTTCATCAGCACTAAAACCCAAATTGATCATGTGCCAGCTAGGAGAAGCTGGTGCTGTGAACCAAGGACACACAGACACGTCGGAATACCCAAGCCCACTGGTTCGCTCACTCGTTCTTTTACTCATTCGCTCGCTGGTGGTATTTGACTACCTGGTTAGTGCTGGACACGCTGCTCGGTGCTGGGAAGCTGATGTTTACTCTAATCTCTCTGATTAAAAGTCTGTTGCTAGGCTTTTCTTATAATGTGCCAGGAAGCAGTTTTATTAAAATGGTAAACAAGTATCACTCCTTTTAACTTTTTCATGATATAAACTACAAAGGCAAGTATAAAAGAAACCTTGGGAGACCTTGAGTTTAACTCTGCATGTTAACTGTAGTATGTATTCCTACAGAAATCACACCTTCGTGTGCATTGTCGGAGTGGACATTGCTTGGAAACTGGATTCTGAAGTGGAACGTAGTTTTTCAGGGTTCTCTTTATTTAATATCAGAGTTTTGCATATTTCCTTCTGTTTCTTTTTTAGACTGTTAACTTCCACATTGTTCTTCGAAAGGAAAAGTAAAATATTGTGTAAGGGGTTTAAAAATACATACTAACCCCTATTTTTGTTGTTGTTGTTGTTGAAGAAAAAAGCCGTTCTAGCTTCTTGGCTAAATGTTTTCAGCCAGTTGTAATTTCAGTGTGTTTATTGCTAGGTAGATGAGAATGATCTTGAAAAAAGGAAGCATTTGAAATATTAAGCCAACAAAGGCATTGCCTACAGAATAAGTTCATAGTTGAACATATTCACTGGTTTTACTGCCAAGTTTTATCTTTATTTTATTGTAACACAAGATGGTTTACCCTCTGTCTTTTATCTTAAAAAAACATCTATTAACATTAGCTTGTAAATCATTATCACATCCAGGTAGGGTAGATTAGTAGTGTCTAGCTTTATAATTAGAAATATAAAATGAGAAGCAGGTGTTTCCCTGTGACTATAGCCAAGCAGGGTTCCAGGAAGGATGGGTCCCCACTGGTTAATCTTTAAGTCATCTAGGCATGTCTGAGGCTGTTGTTACTGCCTTGTTGTCCTTCTCTGTAGCTCACCAGGATTCTTTGGCAAAATGTTAGCTCCTGCCCATCAACCTTCTCATCTGCAACTTAGGGTCTTCTCTGACATTTCCTGTAATCGTCTCAAGTTTGCAGAGAAATGGGAGAGATATTTGTACATTCGTGTTTCATAGCAGCATTATTCATAGTAGCCAAAGGCTGGGATAACCCAAATGTCCATCAGTGGATGCATGGATAAACAAAAAGTAATATATACACACAGTGGAATATTATTCAGCCTTAAAAAGGAAGGAAGTCCTGACACATGCTACAGCATGGGTGAACCTTGAAGACATTATGGTGAGTAAGCCAGTCACAAAGCAACAAATCCTATACGATTCCATTTATATGAGGTACCTGGAGTAGTCAAACTCAGAGAGACAGAAAGCAATGGTGGTTGCTGGGGGCCAGGGGAATGGGAAACGGGAAATTCTTCATTCCTCCGTGTGGATCCAGGTTTTCACCTGGCATCATTTAACTTCAGCTTAAAGAATGTTCTTTTACATTTCTTATACTGCAGAACATGCTTGCAATACATTCTCTCAGTCTGTTTTTCTAAAAAAAAAATCTTTATTTTACCTCTATTTTTTATTTGAAGGAATCTTTATTTGGAGTTAACACACTCTTTCAGAATAATGCTTCATTTGGCAATACTGCAACTTAATTTTTAAATTTGATCTAGATATTCCTCATCATGAGTAAAGCTCTGTCCTGTTGAATGATTTTGCTATTCATTTTATGTTATCAGTAATACTATTTTTAATTATAATTTACATTCAATATTATTCTATATTAGTTTCAGATGTACAGCAAAGCTTACCTTTATTTTTAAAAAAATATTCTTCCTAGATACAAAATTTTAACTTGACAGTATTTTGTGTTTTTCCCTTATAGCAATCTAAAATTGTCATTCCATTGTACTCTGGCTTGCATTGTTTTCGGTGAGAATTCAATGGAATGCTTAGCCTTGTGTATATAATGTCTTTTTTTTTACTGCTTTAAAATTGTTTGCTTATAACTTTTTAAAGCATTTTAATTATAATGTGCCTTTGTGTGGTTTACTTTATGTTTATCTTGCTTGTCATTTGTTGAGCTGCTTTTATCTCTTTTTTAAAAAATATTTTTCATCATAGACGGTACCTTTGGCTATTAGTTTTTCAAGTATTGTTCTGCCACCTTGACTCCATCCATGGTACTCCAATGACATGTGTGTTAAACAGGTTGTTATCATTCCACAGATAGAGAACCTTTGTTATTGTCTCTTTCCCCTGTTCCTTGGTTTGAATCATTTCCATTGTGCTTCAAATTTAGTGATCTTTTCTTGTGTCTAATTTGCAATTAATTCTGCCCAATGAATTTTTCAGTTCAGATACCATCCTCTGTTTTTGTGTTTGTTTGTTTTTTAGTATCTTTAATTTCTCTCATTTCTATGTTTTCCTTTACATTCATGAGCATAAATTTAGCTATTTTGCAAGTGTTTACTACTATTTCTATATCTTTGTCACTTCCTGTACATGCCTGTTTTATTTACTGTTTTTTTCCTTTTTATGGTTCTCATTGTTTTGCTTCTTTGCATGTCTGATCATTTTTATTGGATGCTGGATATTGCGAATGTTATAGTGTTGAATGCTGAAATAGTCTTTCAATATAGCGTGTCGGGCTTAGTGACAGCATGTACTAGTTTGAGTTGAGTTCAGTTCTTTTGAAGCTTGTGAGAGTGTGTTGAGAGCAGTCTTTCCTCTAGGGCAGCGGTTCTCAAAGTATGTACCCAGACCAACAGCCTCAGTAGCACCCGGGAACTTGTTAGAAATGCAAATGCCACGTCTTTGCTCCTGAATCAGTGACACAGAAACTGTGGGGTTGATGCTTATCAGTCTGTTTTAACAAACCCTCCAGGTTATTCTGGTGTGCATACTTGGAAGAATCACTACTCTAGCGCTAGTTGAGCTTTGCTAATAAGGCGTGACTCTCCCGGCGTCTCTCTGCAATGCTCTAGGTACTCAAGGTCTCTAGCTGGTCCAGGTGTCTCACAGTCGTGTGTGAGTTCTGGATAGTATTCAGATTACCAGTCGTGGTACTTTGGTTGACTGGGTGGCGTTTACTCTATGCACATGCAGTGTAGCTTTCACCCATGGTCTCAAGAGGGCCCCTGTGCGGATTTCTCAAGCTCTTCTCTGTGCAGCTCCCTTCTCATTCGTACTCTGTCGTACAGATGCCATCTTTCCTCATGGTGAAGCTCTGAATTCTGCCCACCCCAACTCAACAAGACATCTGTACTCTGTTTGGGTTTCCACTTCCTGTTTTGCATTTTAGAAAGTGCTTTCAGACAGACATCTGGGGCCTTTTGGGAGATGACCTTTTTCATTTTTCTTTGTTTAAGGATCATAGTCCTACACTGACTTCTGTCCAATGTGTGACAGTACTTCTTTTGTATATTTGGTCCAATTTTCTCACTGGAATAGGAGGACAACTGTGGTCTCAGTTACCTGTTGTCTGGGAAGCCAGGTACTTATTTTTTATGGCCTTGAGGTCACACAAGAACTAATTTTATGAGAAAAATGAACATTGTATTAATTTTCTCACACAATTACTACTAGAAAGTTGTATGTACTGCATAGGAGACACTGGGTTAGCACAGGAGGATTCAAACCTGAATAGCCTTTGAAGCCTTTGCTTTCAAAGATCATTTAACCTGCGAAAGCGGACTAACATAACAACTCGTTTAAGTCAGTCTGTGGTAAAGGTTGTAACAGGCAGCATGAAGTCATATAAAATCCATGGCTGTGAACTGAGAGACGCTCCACTTAAATCTCAACTCCATGACTTACTGTCGTGCCATGCAACCTCTCAGAGCCTTAGCTTCCCATTCTGCAGACTGGAGAAAACAGTACTTTGCAGGATGTCGAGAAGATTAAAATATATTTTTTTATAGCGCACTTAACACACAGAGGAGCAGTTAAGTATTAATGTAGAATTCTTTAGGGAGGAAATAACATTTAAATTGTGTCGTGAAGGTCGAGTAGGATTTCGATATTTCTTAGATGAGTTCCAGGGACCTTCTACTTTAAAGGAACTGAATGAGCAATGGCTCTAGGGTGTAAAAGGAGGTGAAGCCCGCAAATACACTTACGAAAGTTAGCATGGCCCAGAGCCTTAAAAAAGCCATTTGGATCTCAAAAACAAAACAAAACAAAGAAAACAACCCACCACCATCGCCAAGAACAAAAGCCTGGTAACAGGAAAGTAAAGATGAAGGAAAAAACAAAACAAAATATAGCCCATAGTAAAAGTATATTCCTTAGGCCTATTTACTGCCATGACTAATAAATTTGGGAAGGCCTGTGGAAAATTCCTGTGGGCTGATATTTTCCTAACCACTATTCAGAACTACTTTAAGTTGATATTCTAAGCTGATCATGTCATTAATACTGAACTCCAGAACATGTACCCAAGTTTCCAAGAGTTTGCTAAACTGTTTTTTCTGTTATCTATTTCCTTGGGTTACTTCCTTTTTTCTTTCTTGTGTTATAAAAATTGATTCCCTAGGTTTTCTAAGAGATTGATGATGTGAAAATCTAAAAAGCCTTCCCTTAGACTTGGGAATGTCTTTCTGTTTGCACATTTGATAGGAGCACTGTCAAGGGCTTAGTAAAATATATAATGTGCTTTCTGCATTTCTTTTGGTGAGGATTTCTAGACTTCAGTATTTGATTTCATTGAGGTTAAGATTGGTCCTAATGAGGGTTTTTTGTTTGTTTTAAATTTTTACTTTTTGTAATGTCTAGTAAGAATCAAATGGCTTCTCAGATTGAGTTTGTTTCATTTCTCCAGTGGATAGCTTTTATCTGACCTTTATATATTTATTCTAATATTGTTTTGTTTGGTTTCAGAAAC
Organism: Carollia perspicillata; assembly: GCA_004027735.1. Lineage (NCBI taxonomy): Eukaryota > Metazoa > Chordata > Mammalia > Chiroptera > Phyllostomidae > Carollia > Carollia perspicillata. Next base: position 15,466 of record PVKM010007819.1, on the reverse strand, counting down.
TCTGGAATGTTTTAGGAAAAATAAGACTCATGGAGAAGAACTGTTATTCCTGAAAGATGATGAGACCAGAAATGGGAAAAAAATTCAGAAATCAGGATATCAGTTTTTAAAAAGTTCTTTGCTTGTCTCTGATACCAATCATTTGGAAGTCTGTCCCTCTACTCTGTGATGGGTTATCGTAAAAAAAGTCTTTTGTGTTTATACTAGAATTACACTGAGTTCATAAATTAAATTGGGAAAAATTTACTTATTTATTATACTGAGTTTTCTCATTCTTAAAAATGGTTTATCTCTTTATTTATTTAGGTCTCCTTCAGTGATATTGATAGAGTTTTGTCCCCAACAATCTTGCACCTCTTTCATTAAATTCATTCATGGGTTTTTTAAGAGTTTTTTTTTTTTTTAAATGGGAGTTATTTTTTACTGCACAGTCAAATTGGCTGTTGTCACAGAAAAACTGATTTGTATATATAGATTTGGAGTCCAGCAAACTTGCTCTACTTGTTACAGAAATGGTTTGTAGATTTTCTTGGATTTTCCCAGGGAGAGAGTCATAACATATGCACTGGCAATTTTTCTTTTTCTTTCTTGAATAAAAGTAGTGGTAGTGGGCCCTTGTTTTGTTCCTGGTTTAAAGGGACTCCTAACATAGTGTTCATGTTAGAAAGTTTCTTTTTGTTGCTGGATGGGTGGATATTTTTTAAAAGTAGTGAACCGATATAGAGTTTTACAAATATTTTTTTCTATAGCTACTGAGATAAATCATACGAGTTTGGTTTTTTCTTTTATTCCATTAATGTAGTAAAATAAGTTAATGGATTTTCTAGTGTTTAACTGTTCTTGTATTCTCAAACTCAGTCTGGCTATTTAAAAACAATATATTGCTAGATTTCTTTTGTTAATATTTGGTTTAGTAGTGCCCTGCGATTTTTATTTCTAGTATTAAACCTTTTAGGTCATAGGATAAATGTGGTAGCTTCTTCATTTTCTATTATCTGGAAAAATTTATATAATGTTGGATTTGGTTTGGTTGGTTTTGAATTAGATATATATGAAATCATACAGGATGAATTCTTTCTAAAAATTTTTTATTGTGTTTTTTTCCATTACCGTTTAGCCCTTTTATACCCCGCTGTCCTCCTGCAGTCACCACACTGTTATTCATGTCCGTGAGTCCTTTTGCTTTTTTGCTCCATCCCTCCAGCCCCAACCTCTGCTCCACCCCATGGCTGTCATCCTGAATTCTTTTGCATATGGCTTCTCCGACTCAATAATGTATTTGTGACATTTATAATGTTTCATTCATTCTATTTTATGGATAGTATTCTACTATTAATGGATTTTTGAGTACTTTCCAATTTGGGGGCTAGTAAGAATAGGGCTGCTGTGAACTTACTGTGAACATTCTTATAGGTGTCTTTTGGTGAACATATTTACACGTTCTCTTTAATATAGAAGTTGAATTATTGGGTTATAGGGTTTGCATATATTGGTGTCGCCAAACAGTTAAGTTGTTCGACTAATTTATACCTTTTACTCGTGGTGTTTGAATTCTGATTGCTCCACATTCTTACTGAGGCTGGTATCGAATTATGTAGTTTAGCCATTCTAGCGGGTGTGTGTAGTATATAATATGCTGTCAATTTGCCTTTCCTTGATGGTTAAGTACACTAAGCACCTTTTCCATGTGCTCGTTGATCGTTTTTGTGTAACTGCTTTGGCGACGTGCCTATCCAAGTTTTTGTCCATTTGGATTGTCTGCTTTTCTTATTGACTTGTAGCAGTTCTTTATGTATTAGAGATGCCAACCCTTTATTATATTTATATACTGCAAACACCTTCTTGTATGGGTAGTTTTGAAATTAGTTTTTCTATTTCGAATAGTTATTTAAATTTTCTACTTTCTTTTGAGGTCATTTTAATAACTTCTGCTAGCAAGGTGTTGATTTATCTGTTTTTAAATCTGTGAATAAAAAGTTGTTTCAGTCTAGAAAATTGTCAGTCACTCTCTCTTTAAATATTGCATATATAAGCATGTGTGAGTATGCATGTGTATTTTTAACATAATGGATAGCATACTCTACATACTATTTTGTACTTTGTTTTTTTCACTGAATAGTATTTCTTGGAAACCCTTGCTTTTATATATATACACAGAAGTAAGGCCTGCTTGAGTGTGGTTGGTAGGGTAATAATATGGGTGTAATAATTTATAGTTTTAATTTGAACATTTCACCTAAAATGTCATATTTTGTGCTTGAGTGTGATATTCTTATGTTAGAGAATTATGTGCTTATGATTTTGTAATTAAAAAATGGGTGTTATTTGTGCCTGACCCTGTATATGTATGTGTATATAGATGTATGTGTATATCTCCCCATTAAAAAAATAGATTCATAGTATTTAATAATATTATGTAAATATATTTATGCAGTCTCCTGTTGATGGACATTTGAATTGTTTTCAGCCTTTTGTCATAACAAGCACAGCTGCAATGATGATAAATTCATAAAGCGGAATCTGGCCTCTTTAATTCCTGGGCTGGTACAGGGTTAACTTTTAGGTTTATTGTTCTGTTTTTAATTTTTAAAATCTTTTAAAAATAGAGATCTAAATCATATACAACAATTTTCACCCTCTTAAATGGTTTAATTCTGTGAGTTTTCACAGAGATGTGCAACCATGACCACTGTGGAATTCTAGAACATTTTCATCATCCGCCAAAGAAGTGCTCCACTCATTTGCAGGCTCTTGCCCTCCCCTAGCTCCTGGCATTCACTAGGCTACTTTCTGTCTCTGTATCTGCCTCCTCTGGACATTCATACAAATGGAATCATACAAAACGTGGTATTTTGTGTCTGGCTTCTTTTACTTAGTATGTTCTCAAAAGTTCATCCATATTGTAGTAAGTATTAGTATCTCACTCCTCTTATGGCCAAATAATACTCTATCGTATGGAGATATCATATTTTAGTTGATGGACATTTGTTTTGTTTCTACTTATTGGCTGTTATGAATAATCCCCCTATGAATATTTGCGTGCAGGTTTTTCTGTGGACATATGCTTTTAGTTCTCTTATGTCTATACCTGGGAGTAGAATTTCTACATTATTTAGTGACTCTATGTTTGATTATTCGAGGAACTGTCAAACCGTTGTCAGCTCTATCATTTTACGTCCCCACCAGCCATGTGTGAGGTGGGCATTGCTTCACATTGATTTTTTCACTTCTTTGTCAGCACTTATTTTACATATATACACATATATATTCATATATATATATGAAATACATATATTCACATATATAATATATATATGATAGCTACTATCCTAATATGTGAAGTTGTGAAGCTGTGTTCCATGGTTTTGATTTGCATTTTCCTAATTTATAATGTATTGAATATCTTTTTATGTGCTTGTTGGCTATTTGTATATTTTTTTGGAGAATATCTATTGAGATCCCTGCTTATTTTTTAATTGGGTAATTTCTCATTATTGTTGAGTTGTAAGAGCTCTTTATTCTAGACAGTAGATCCCTATCAGATACATGATCTCCAACTTCCCATTCTATAGGTTGTCTTTTCACTTTCTTGATAGTGTCATTTGCAGCAAAATTTACAAAATTTTAATGAACTCAAATTAATTTTTTTCCCTAGATCAATTGGGGGGGGAGTATTGCCATTTTAACAATATTGAATATTCTTAAATCAATGAACATGGGATGTCTTTCCATTTGTTGTTCGGTCTTCTTTAAATCCTTTTGATAATGGCTTTTGCCACTTCTATTCCACATTGTGCCGGAGGTTATGGCCAGGGCAGTTAGGCAAGAGAAGGAAATAAAAGGCAACCAGATTGGAAAGGAAGAGTAGAACTATCTCTTTTTATAGATAACATGATCTTATAGAAACCCCTAAACAATTTCCCAAAAGGGAAAAAAAAACCTGTTAGAGACAGGTAATGAATGATTTCTATGGGGTTGCAAGATACAAGATCAATATACCCACATCAGTTATTTTCCATACACTACCAATGGACATGTGAAAGTGCAATTAAGGAAATAATTCCATTTACAATTAAAAAAAGAATAAAATACTTAGGAATAAATTTAACCAAAGAAGTATAATATTGTTCCCTTCTGATTTACACTTTTTTCCTGGGCATTTGAGGATTTTTCTTTATTCACTTGAAATTCATCTATGTTTTTAAAACAAAAATGTTCATATCTTATCTAAATTTCTATATATTTGAAGAGAAGAGAAAGTAATTGTGTATCTGTGTATATGATTGGAGAGTTTTAGGTTATATTATTTCCACATATTGTCATATTGCTGGAATTTCACTAGCTGATTTTATAGGTATAAGTAACTTTTGGTAGCTTTAGCCGAGTTATAAGAGAAAGATATTAATTTTTCCAGCATAAGTATAATGAAGCAAATGAACAAGAAAATATTGATAAGAGTGACTTCATGAAAAATTTAAGCATGTCTACTTTAGAAAAACTTTAAAGGCCAATAAGAAATAGGTTGAGCCCTGGCTGGTGTGGCTTAGTGGACTGAGTGCTGACCTGTGAACCAAAGGGTTGCTGGTTTGATTCCCCATCAGGGCACATGCCTGGGATGTGGGCCAGGGCCCCAATAGGGGGTACGCAAAAGACAACCACACATTGATGTTTCTCTTTTTTTTTTTCCTTCCCCTCTCTCTAAAAATAAATAAATAAAATCTTAATAAAAAGAGAAAGAGGTAGAAATATTTGTAACATGTATGTTAATAAGGGGCAAATATCTCTCTGTATAAAGTGCTTTTTTAAGTCAATGAGAGAAAAAATGCTGGCTCTTATTAAAAAATGGCCAAATATATTTTTAAAAAGGAATTTACATAAGAAATACATAAGAAATATTTTTCTCTAATAGAGAAAAATATTTACCTTTATTAATGAAATAAATGTGAATTAGAATACTGACTTTATTTTTGCCTTGCATATTTAAAATCTATATGCCTTTTGGTGGTGAGTATGGAGTGAAACTCTCAGATAACTCAATAGCAGAAATGTAAATTGGGATTACTTGTATGGAGGACATTTGACAACATTTCTAAATTTGAGATACTACATTTACATAATTTAACCTAGTAGTTTTACTTCTTGGAATTTATCCTGACAAAATAATTTTATTTTTAATATAGGTTAAATACAACATTTATCTCAGCATCTTCTTTAATGGCATAAATTTGGAATTGACAATATAGAGATGGTTAATTGCATGTAGTAGAATATTTTACCATTATTAAAATTTGTGTTTTATAATATGGACATATTGTTCTTCATGTAATGTTAATGTTAAGTGAAAACTAACAGGATACAAAGCTATGCAAGGAGTATGATAACAGTTCTATAAAAAACAGTCACCCGTGCAGAAATCATTGGACACATACAGGCATATACATACAGAAAAATAAATATCCATCATATTGGAAAGAAATATTTTATCACGGACAGTTTATCTTTGGGTGATGGAATTAAAGTTTTCTTGTTTATAGACTTTGGAATTTTCCAGATTTTCAAGAATAAATATGTGTTGCTTTTTAATTAGGAAAAAAAGTACCATAGCTATGTTTCATACAGATTAAACAGAGTGCTGTGGCAGGGTGAGAACCGGCCCTGGGGACTTCTTCCCTTGGTTGGTGAGTCGGAGTGCCGACAGTGGTGAGCTGGTTTGCAGAGTGATAGAAGCAGCTCTAAAGTGGAAGGTATTTTAAGTCCTACGGATTTGCAGTGAAGAGAATATTGGGGCAAATCATGTCAGGAAGTTTTGGTATGTATTGCTAACTTGTCACCAATTTGTTAACATTTGTGCAATGATAACTTTGTTATTTCTCCCCCTTATTACAGTGTCCTAGCTTCACCCTCTGCTAAGCCCGAGCAAACAGTTCAGGGTTGCAGTAATAAGCACTAGGCATATTCGGGCAGTTTTCTCTCACTCTAACCCCCTTCCAAAACTTATCTCTTTTCCCTTTAAATGTTACATTGTATTTATTGTTGTGAATTTTCAAATAAGACTTCTCTAAATAAGGAGAGCCATCTCTCGTCATGGTCTCTTTAATTACTGTAGAGTTTCCATATATCTAGAGTATAAATCTGAGTTAATTCGGCCTTCCTTTGCATCTCCTGTGCCATTGTACTGATATAAAGATATAACCAAGAAGAGACTGTGATTCTAGTGGAGACTTTATCATATGGTGGGGAGAGAATGGCATAGTAATGGAAAGAATGAGTTACTTTATGGGTTTAAGTGTTTGCTCTCTAATTTACCAAGTTGTTATTTTACCCCCAGGATCCTTACCTGTGAAGTAGGAGTAAGAGTGATTCTGCCGTAGCTCTGCTGCGGCTGCCTCGCCCAGAGTGCCTGCTGCAGCGCACATGGGCACTGCGGGGGGTTTAAACCGGTGCCACCTGAGCCGTCAGGGGCACTGCCCCTTCCCCCTTAGACTATCAGATAAGAAAATGACAACAGCCAGCACGATAGCCGTCCTGTGTGAATGAATCAAGATTATACCTATTTTTTTGTCAGATTGGCGAAAGATAGATTTTTTGGTATGCTGCAGGATTTTAGTAATTAGTTTATGTGAGTGATGAGGTGAAAAAGGTTGAAAATCGCTGCTCCGTTTCCTTGTATTTGTCTCTTTTCTTCATTGACTTTCTCACTTCCAAGACATTATGGTTTTGCTCATTTATTCACAACAATGTAAAATCTTGGATCACAATCACTTTGTCTGGTTCATTTATGTATTTCTAACATCTGGCGGAATAGCGCCTGGTACTGCTGTCCCTTCTGGGAGCATTCTTCCCACGTCTTTGCACAGAGCGTGTCCTCACGCTTAGCTAGGTCCCTGCTCGAGCGTCACTTAAATAGAGAGGCCTCGCTAGACAGCCTCCTGTATAAAGTAGCACCCCATCCTTTTCTCTATTTTATCCTGCTTTATTTTTCTCCGTGACACTTAACTCTCGTGATCTATTATACATCTGTCTGTTTTCTTACTTACCGTCTGTCTTTTCCACTAGACCATCAGATCTGTGAATGCTTGGACTTTGTTTATCCCTCTATCCTCAGTTTCTCACCAGGCATATTAGGTTCTCAGACGTTTGTTGAATGAATAAACGAATAAAGCTATTGAACATATGGGTGAATAGGTAAAGGAATATAACTGACTTTATGGGGTTGCTATGAAAATAAGATAGAATAATCAAAATGTTTCACTTCCATGGTGACTGATACAAGTAGATATATAATAAATGTTAGCCATAATATAATGTTACTCAGAATTTGATTCTTTAAATTTTCAAAATTAATATTTTTATTACTATTTTATGGATAAGAAAGTTGAGGCTAAAGATGTATTCAGAATTTAGGAACTTCTGGCTAGTAAGGGCTATCTCAGGAATTCAAACTGTAGTTCCTCTCTTTAAGTTGCTTTAAAAAAAAAAAAACCCAGAGGAGACTCGTGGGGAAGGCACCATTTGAACTGGCTTTCAAAGATGAATGAGAGTTCTGGGCACACAGTCGGGGGAAGGGCATTCCGAGCCGGGGCAGCACCATGAACAGTGATGGGAACCATGGCTGTACAGGCGCATTTGTGTAAAGGACCATGTCCCAGCTTCCAGCGCTGAAGAGCACCAGCAGGATTTGATGACTGGGGTGTGTGGACGCTTTGGCTTTCAGCCTTGTTGGTGGATTTCACAAGTATTTAATGGGCCTGTCTCTGGCCCACATGCAGTAGACCTAAACTGTCCGAAAGGGTAGCCAGGAGATGTCTGTGGCCATTTAAGTTTAAATTAATTAAGATTAAAGGAAAAAATTAGTTCTTCAGAGGCACTAGCTGCATGGTAGGTGCTCAGTAGCCACAGGTGTCCCGTGGGTACCACACCGGAGAGCACAGATATGGAACATGTCCATCACTGCGGAACGTTCTGCTGGACAGCTGCTATAGATAGCTAGTGAATGACTAGATAGAGGACTCTAGCAAAATATTTACATAGAAGAAGAGAACAGTGAAAACAAACAAACAAACCGTGTTTCCCAAACTAACAATGCTTTGAAAACCAGAGTGGGGAGCAATTATTGGGAATTCTAATCTAATCAAGCTTTAAAAGGCCAGTAAGGCTTTTGTTTTTCTTTGTAGATGAAAACTTCAGTTCATTTGACTTGGACAGGGACACAAGCCAAAAGCTTCACGGTCTTGAGAGATCACTTTCTGGGTATAGATTGAAAATGATCTAATATGCCGCCTCCCTCCCCCCAGTAGCCTGGCTTGCCAAATCAAATGGAGCCTGCAACCCGGAGCCGGTCCTTGATCTAGGCTCCGAACCATTCAGACTGACCATTCATTAGGTAGAGAACTGACTTGACCTGATATGGATCTATAATCATCTTCCTATTTATAGAAGTTTATATCCTGGCTTTTCTCACTTTATAAAAACTTCATATAAATCCTCAAATATTGCCATGAGGTTGGCTTTATCTCCTCAGATACAGAAATGAGAGTGCAGACTGGCTTGTTCAATATCTTAGAACCAGGCAGTGGCGGAGCCAATATGCAGGCTCAGATTTTCTGATGCAGAAGTCAGGTGCCCCTCAGAACCTCTTTACAATAAGCATGCGTCTCTTTAACCAGGATAAAAAAGGAATGTGAAGCTGTTATGACCAAAATGAGAAGAGCTCAGATGAGAGGTAGGATGGGAGCCCTTAGAAAAGTGACTGTGTTGTGAGCAACAGGTTGACCCTCAAAGTCATTGGAAGTCACCAAAGTCCTCTCCTTATAGTAGAAAGAGGAGCGTGATGAAGCAGTCTGCTAAAATTTGGTATTTTATTTGCTCCAGTGAGGAGCAACTGCGTGATTGATTATGTTTCATGCTGGGAGTCTGATGAAGTGTTACAAACGAAAGACGACCTGTGCTTGGACTTTGTTAGTAGAAAGAGATTTAAGGGGATAGATTAAGATACATTTTGAAGAAAGAATACACATTCTTTTTTACAAAAGTATCATTATTCCAACCATTACTCAGGCTTAAAATGTTGGTCTTCCTAGTTCTACTCAGGATTGATTGTGTAATCCTCTGGACTACAATATCATGTTGTTTATACAAATATTATTATATTCATTATGGCCAAATTTCATTATTTTTATGTAACTTGTCTCCCCAACTAGATTTTGAGCACCTTGCGAGTTAATCTGTTTATATTTTTGAGTGCCTTGCACAAAGTAGGGTCTCTACAAAGGTTTGCTGAACTGAAACTAATCATCTTTGACTATTCTTTCTATATTATTTTCATACTAATAAATTACCAGTTTGTAACTGTATTTTCAGTCTCCCTCAATCGATTTATTTGTTTCTATGCTCATTTTCTACTTCCCTCCATCATTCTAGTTCAGGCACTGGCTACGTGGTTTGTGGATAATTAACTAGTTTCTTAATTTTGTTTTTTTCCCCCTCTTGTCCTTCAACCCTCCAATGAAATCTGCACAAGACATCTAGATTATTCTTCTTCAGATAATTGTTTTCCTCCTTTTCAGTGTCTTGCCATGATCCCCTGAATTAAGTGGCAATCCTTAGGTTGGTATTCAGAGCTCTCTGTATCTCATTGAAACCTGCCTTTGCCCAGCACTGAAGAGAGTCTTAAGGAAGTCTGTAGTTCATAAGATTTGCTTAATGATATGTTTGGATGGCTATGAGATTCAAAAGATTTTAAAGACATGGAGTAACATAAGACATTACTTGAAAACAATGCAACCCAATACAGTTTAATCAGCCGCTTAACCATGTGATTAGTCTGCAGATGCTGTAGAGTTCAGAGTGCAGATTGTTGAAACCTTGCGTCATCAGAAATAGAACTTCACTGGAGAAGCTTATGGAGAAGCAAAATGAGTAACACTTACTCATTTTATTTATCAAGACACATTTCTGCTTGTTTTTGTAATACAACCATTTAAGATTTTAGAGTAAAAGACTCTGTGAAGTTGGTATAGAAATATTTCCTGTGTCAGAATTCAGATACTTACAAATAGATGCTTCTGCTTAAATGTCACTCTTTTAAATGCTATTGGACCCCTTTCCAGTACTTGGAAAATGTATACACCTGAGCTGTTTCTTCTGATCAGCTTCTACTGTGGACACTTAGTTTGAAATCGTATTGGAATAGTTTGAGGAAAAGTAGAATTTGGCAGATATTATAGCATTTGAGTAGCTATCATGAAATTTAGGTTTCACACAGAGTATGGCATTGTTTAAGCTCAACTTATAATAAATAGAGTTTGTCAATTATGTAGTCATAGAAATTAAATTTTTTTCTGTAGAGTTAAGTGCTCTGTTTTGTTTGTACATGATACAAAGAAATTTCCATTTCTTTGTCTTTGGATGCAGAAAATGTAGAGAGTAATATATAATAGTAAATATATCAGATTTCTTGAAATAATACATCTAATTTTTTAGGGATTTCCAAAAACAGAGGATGCAGATTGGCTAGCTCTGCCTTTTTAGTGATTGGATTGGTTACTTTTATGATGACTGTTCTAATTAATTTAGCAAGGCAACTCGTTTCCACTAACATGATATGGCTAACACCTTAACTACTGGTAATCAACTCATATCTATTCTCAGTCTGTAAGGAGGGCTGTCTATAAACCTATAGTTATTATTTCTTACTTAAACTTTATTTACTTTTGCATTTCTAAGAAAAATGAATAAAAAATTATATATATACATAAGTTCATTTCTTCACTCCAATACTCATTCTAGTTTCCAAGGGTCTTCTGATTTACAGACTCTCAAAAATCTTTCCTCTTCTAGTTTGAATTTAAGTAATTAGATTCTTCCTAGTTTGGAACTTCAGTTAGAAACCGTGTGTGTGTGATTTGGCATTAGACTGGACTTCTTATTCTTAAATGAGGTCATGTAACTTCAGTTTTAAATGAAGTTGCTGAGCAGCGTCTTTGTAGTTTTGAGGAAACTGGAAAACGACTTTTCTACTAAGATTATGATTCTCCTCGACAGTCGTTTAAACTACAGGTAGGTATGTCTGTACCAATTTCAGTTTAAATCACTAAACTCTGAACCTGCTTTTGTTCTGGTTAAGAAGTTTGTTTATATGTTCTGAAATATAGAGGCACAGCCTGTTAACAGCTGTAAATTTGGTTGATTAAGCTCTGTGTGGACAAATTTACAAACAGAGAAGAATATGGTGGGATAAAACTATATATAACTTTCAAAGAGTAAAGTGTTTATTATCTGGGCCTTTAAGAAAAAGTTTGCCAACCCCTGGTTTATATTAGCAGTAATCATAATGATGATCTATTACAAGAATTCAAAGAGTGCCGTCTGAGTCAACAGAGCAAGATGAAAATAGGTTTTTCATAGTTCTAATCTTGGGGTATTTTATTTCTGATTTGCATGTGAGATACAAAATAGAGATAATACAGCATCTTCACAGGATTTTTAGGAGTGTTGAATCATGGTTCTTTGCAGTTCTTTACACACAGAGGACAGTAACAATTACTGCTGTTCTTATAAAAATTTGTTGGATTCCTGACAGTTGTTTCTACTTTGAGTGTCTCTTCTGTTTTATCTCAGCCCTGTCTGTATAACATTTAATTTTGTAACAGAGTGAGAAAAATACTTCCCAGAATGACAGTTTGCAGCGTCTTTTATGCATTGGGAATTAAAGACAGAACGTAAAGAAGAAATTTAATTGGGGATTGGATTACAGGATAATTAACAAGATTATGTCCTTTCTTGAAGGTGGTTTCTGAGGAGTTTGAAAAGAAAACATTTCAAAAGGTGTATTAACCTAGATGTGCAGAAACAATGGACTGGGCTTGCTTAAGGCAAAGACAAACCTCTTACTACACAAGTCAATATGCTTGGAGTATGACTGCCCACCAGGGCCCGCCCAGTTAGCAATTTATGATCAGGTCACCCTGTGAAGTTTCTTTCCGTATAACTCCCATTTTTCCACACCACTTCAAAATCTTTTTGATTGCAGTTGAAAGGCAAGTCCTAAGTGTAGCAATTTTATAGCAGGGTAACAATGGCAGAATAACAGAGTATCCCAAAATGTAGTGGCGTGAATAGATCAGTTATTATGCTCACAGAATTTGTGGATAAGAAACCGGGACAGGGCGCAGCAAGGATGGCTTCTCTTTGTTCCACAGTGTCTGAAGCTGGGACACTCAAAGGCTGGGAGATGGGGTATCTGAATATCATTCATTCATATGTTTGGCAGTTGTTGCTGGTTCTTGGCTAGGAGAGCTCTCGTTTCTGTCCTCATGTCCCAGAACAACATTTCTATACTTCTCTGGTGATCAGAACGAGTCACACGTCCATCTAGGTTCCAGGGGAGTGGTGAGGTTCTTTAAGAGCATGTAGGACCAGAAATATGCCTGAGGACATTTTTGGAAATTTAATGTACCACAATTACATAACATAATTAATTACACATACAGCACTTAATCTATGTGCCAAGTATTATTCCAAGTATTTCACAAATGTTAATTCACTTAATCCATAACAGCCTTATTTAACAGATGAACAAACTGAATCGTAAAATTGGGTTAACTGGAATACAACTTTCTCTGACCTTGAAGGATAACAAAGAAAGTACTGTGATTTTTTTTAACATTACATAGTATTATTTACTTAAACATTTAAAAATATTTCAAATGTACATTTCTATTTCTTAGGTGGATTTAAGAAAGTCACACTTTCTAATAAGTAATTCTTAAATGAGTACAGTGGTCAGGCATCCAAGATTCCATCCATTATGTATTCTTAGAGCTGGGTTATGAAGCAGTGCCCAAATGAATCAGTAAGTTATAAATGCTATTCTGTTTGACAACAGCCTTGCACTAACTTACCAGTCTTGATTGATAAATTGATACTGTGTCCTTTTAGGAAAACAAATACAATATCTTGGCCTTGGTTTGATCGTCTTACCTAATGGCTGTCTTTTCCTTCTTTGCTATTGAAATGAACACTATGAATGTTCGTTGGGCATATTTCAGGCCCCGGTTTTGTTTTTCTGCTTTGGTTGATTCTGCTTTGTGGAGATTTAGCAGTGCCTGATCGAGTTGCCTAGAGGCTTTTCTGTCTTGTGTGTCCCTCTGAACTCAGTGGTGCTATTTTAAGGGCGGGCTAAAGTGACTTTCACCCACTGTACATTTGTGACAACCTGACACTTTATCTCCTAGGCTCTACTACATATAAAAATATGTAACAGGTATAAAGTACAGATAAGAAAAGTGTATCCTTGTTAGATTATCAAAACTCAAATGGAGTGCCTAACATTTTTTTCTGAATCTTTATTTTTCTTTCTAATTGGAAAAATCGAGATATTTTTAAAAACAGATATTTGATCAGGAGTACATGTAGAAATTTGCATGATCTAAACTTAGCACATCTGAGGCTGACTTATTTTATATTTTTAAATTTAGAGATCTAAGAGAGACCTGTATGACTCTGAATGTGAATGAGCTGATTACATTGACTAAAATTAAATGTGACTTCTTTGAAGTCTTTATAATAATGTGAAAAAAAAGAGAAAAGATAGAATGTTGAGTATCTAATTTATAAAAAATGATTAAAATTTAAAAAGATAAAAATATGCTACTCATATGAGGGAAATGTTAGTGTTTGGAGGTATTGAGAATAGGGCTGTATTCTTTTCTGTATTCTTTTCTTCATTTTCCAAGTTTCCAGTAGTGAATATATTTTATATTCATACTGAAAATGTAATATTTTTGTTGCAAAATCAAATTATAATTAATAGCTCTAAATTTTTGTTGAATTAAAAGACATTATTAAAATAGACCTTTTCTGGTTTAGAAGTTAAGTATTTTCTCTGAACAACCAATAGGATATACAAATTAAATTTACTTGTATAGATTAATTCTGGATTTCCTCCCCTACATTGTACAGGCTATCATACATTTCCACAGAAGATTCTGAATTTTCATAAAGGCATCCTATATTAAGATTTTTAAATTCCGGAATTACCTCTTAAAAAACTGCTTAGTAGTTAAGTAACTATAATTTTAAGAAAATTAAAGTATATTATTCCAAAATTGAGGCTGGGTCCTGTGAGTCCCATATTTCTGTCTAATCTATGTGTTGTTAAAATTTTATTTAACCATTTATAGGTCTTACTTTTGTGAAGAAAATTTTCAGACCTTTTCAAATCATCTTCAAATACAAGCAGATAATCTAATTTCACACACTTCCAGAAAAGAGTTAAAAATTTTTCCTGTACCTTCTTCATCAGTAATTGGTTAATTTCATAGACAATTCAGAAAAACTAAGCTTCTGTGTGATTTTTTTGCCCTAGAGGTGAGGATGTGATGAAATGAATCTCCTGTGGAATGCCTGACAGGAGGACACTGGTTTTTTGGTGACTTTTACAGGGTGCTAATTTAAATGTCAACGTACGTTCTATTAAGGTTTTTATCTTTATTTCAAAGTTGTAATGTCTCTTACCACTTCATTTACTTAGTTTGTATAGGTTTCAAGAAGGATTTGGTTTAAAAGTAATTTTCTATATGTTTATGCAGAGAAATTGAAGCATTTCATGATCTCTCGTACTCAGCAATCTTTCCCTCCTCGTACTTCTTATTATTTCTGTGTTTTTCTCATGTACTATTATTATTTGAATTATTCAGCTTTTATTTGTCTGGATCTTCTCTCCAAAACACTACAAACTCCTGCAGCCAGAGACTTGTGTATGCCATGGGGTACCTAATGGGGAGGAAACTTCAGAGTAAGACTGGGTTCAAAGTCTAACTTTCACTTACCCTTTATGGGACCTTGAGTAATTCTCCTTCTGGCCTCAGGCCTCTTATCTCTGATATGAATATAGTAATCTCTAGCTTGTGGGGTTGCTGAGAAGATTGGAGATAAGATATGTAACATTCCTGGCATATAGTAGACATTCCATACATATTATTATGTATTTAGTAACAGTTGAATTAATGACTGTATACTAGTATTCTCGGGCTGCTATAAAAATCTCATAGACTGGTTACCTAAACAACAGAAATGTGTTTTCTCACAGTTCTAGAGGCTTGAGATCAAGATGCCCGCTAATTCGCTTTCTCTCCCTGGTTTGTGTATGGTTCCTTCTCAGTGTGTCCCCACATGGTGAAGAGAGAGAGAAGAAGTAATAAGCTTTTCGGTGTCTCCTCTTATGGGCACTGATTCCATCATGAGGGCCCCACCCTCATGACCTAATCAAAACTTAATTGCCTCACAGAGGTCCCATCTTTTTTTTTTAATTTTATTTTAATTGTTATTCAAGTACAGTTTTCTGTCATTTACTCCCATCCCAGTCCACCCCCCCAGTGCTCCCCACCTCCCTCCCATTTCCACCCCCCTTAGTTTCTGTCCATGTGTCCTTTATACTTGTTCCTATAATCCCCTCCCTTTTTCC
>PVKM010007818.1:0-40514 GCA_004027735.1 Carollia perspicillata | reverse complement strand
TATCCAGCAAAACTTTCATTCAGAATGGATGGGCAGATAAAGTGCTTCTCAGATAAGATCAAGTTCAAGGAGTTCATCATCACCAAGCCCTTACTATATGAAATGTTAAAGGGACTTACCTAAGAAAAAGAAGATAAAAACATGAACAGTAAAAGGACAGCAAATTCACAATTATTAACATCCACACCTAAAACAAAAGTAGACTAAGCAGTCACCTAAAACAGGAGCAGAGCCACAGAAATGGAGGTCACATGGAAGGTTAGCAACAGGGGAGTGGGAGGAGAGGGTGGGGAGAAGGTACAGAGAATAGGTAGCATAGACGGTGGGGAGAAAATAGACAGGGAGAGGGCAAGAGTAGTGTGGGAAATGTAGAAGCTAAAGAACTTATGACACATGGACATGAACTAAAGTGTGGGTGGGAGGGGGTGTGCAGGGTGGAGGGGAATGAAGGGGGAAATGGGAGAATTGTAATAGCATAATCAATAAAAAAAATTAAAAAAAAAAAGTAAAAAAAAAAAAAGAACAAAGATTCTCAGATTGGATAAAAGAACAAGACCAAAGTATAAATGTTTATAAAAAATGTTTATAAAACACACACTTTAAACGTAAGATCAAACATTTGTTGAAAATGAAAGACCAAAGTTCTGTCATGCAAACAATACCTAAACCAAAATTGGCCTGGCTACATTACCATCAAAGTAGGCACGACGTGCTGATACAGACACCAAGTGACGTTTTAAAATTATAAAAATGTCACTTCGTGAAAAAGATACAATCTTAGGTTGCAGGTGCCAATTAAGATAGCTTCAGCGTCCATGAAACAGCCTCTCCAATCGTTGTCACCCTCTACGGCTCTTCCCCACCGGACACTGTGCATGTCATTACTGTTTTCTTGCCCCCCGCACCTGTGGAGAACGGAGGCTTCCCGAGGGCGGTGGCTTCTCCCGTCCCGGTCCCACTTTATCCCCCCCAGCAGCCGGGCGCAGGGCAGGCACGCAGTGAGCAATTGCCGAATGAATCGAACTGCCACTAGCAACTGACCTCCTTAGTGGTTACTTTAAAAGTCTGCATTATACACTTAGAGTCTTCAGTTATGCAATCCTTTAGCTTAAATAGTATTTGGTAAACCTGTCAGCCAAGATTTTGCTAGAGTTTAAACAAAAACTTTGAAAAAAATGTTACTAGGAAATAGTATGTTCTCTTCATAAAATTAAACATCAAAATTTTCTTTGCTCCAGCCAGCAAACATATTTAAATATACAGATATAGCTTCACATAAATGAAATAATACAATTATATAATAGCTTTCATGTTTATTCAACTTCAGAGAAAATCCAAAAATGTGTCTGAAAGTAAGTTATTTATCTAAATACCAATTGTTCATTATGGTGACATAATACTATATGGTAAGGGAAATATGCCTAAGTTAAACAAATTCTTCAATTTTTGACATTTTTCAAGTGGGCAAAAAGGAAGTCTTAGAAACCGTACTTACAAGTGGTAGTGGGAAGATACAGAGTGCTCTGACCTCTGACACACGGAGCGGGTTTTACAGCCGCGCGCACACACAGTGGAGAGCGGACCGGGCGGCTTCCGGCGGCAAGGTGGCCTCGCCGAAGATCGCAGATTTCATTGTGGGACTTGTTACAGTGAGCTACGCATTTTCTCACATTTACACAATACATATTTTCAAAATGAACACCATCACTGAAGAGCTTGCTAAGCACTGTTAGCAATCAATGTTTCATATATACTTCATTGTACTTTAGTTATAGCATGTGGCTCTCCAACTGTCAGTACATGAAATGTTAAGTTTAAACATAATCATGAGACAATCCCCTAAAATGAAGACTCAGGACATCAAAACTTGGATCATTGTTGCACCTATTTTTCTACAGAAAAATGGAGAATTTACATCATAATCCTCCCCAAAAAGGGAACAGACGCATTAGAAAATCACAGACTTACTGGCATGGAACAGAATTCACAATGAACATTTTCGTGAACGGATGTACAGGGTCAATGTGCAACAAAATTGGCATCACTATGACCATGCAAATAAAAACCCTCCACAGTCATGTTTTGTCGTTTTATAAAAGGGTCCTAAAGACACATTTCCATAGACATCTCCGGTGCAATTTAGGCGGTGACGAAAACACAAAGCCGCCCCTTGTTCTTTGCGTTACGGACTCCTCAACACGCCCGTGGGCTGCGGAAACAGAAACCGCATGTTCGGGAGAGCCGAGCTGGTGAGACGCTCACGGGCCGGAGTGTCCTGGTCCAACACACGCTGCCTGGGCGCGCGGCAGCCCCCCACGGCCGCCCCCCACGGCCGCCGACGCCAGCACTGCTGTAGCTGAGGAGGAGAACAGTGAGCGAGTAGGACGAGAGTCGAAGCGTTTTTCAAAAGTAAAAGGCAGTTTCATAAACATGAAGAAACCTCTAAAAAACATAATCACATCAATTGTGACATACACTGGAAAATAGTAAAATGTCATTTCCCAAAATAGTTTCTTTATTATATCCCCCATCTATTATAATCAATCTTGGAAATATACCTTAAACATAACAGTGCATTATGTGAAAATGTTCCATTATTCAATGTCATAAATTTAATAATTTAGAGTATGATTTTCTTTTCTAATGTTAACTATGAAAAAAGAACAGCACCCGAAATACTAAAATGAATTTAGCTAAGTATTAAGTAGTAATAATGTATAAGTTTTGGTTCAAAATAACAGTTTATAAAACTGTAAAAGGATACTGCCTTAAGTAATTTGTTTCAGTAATTTTGCAGATTACAATGAAGAAAAAAAAAGATCTTCTCAAAATGCAAGTAAATCCCCACTTCTCCCAGTCTGGACAAGGTGGGATTCACGCGAAGTCTGTGAAACGGTGACACCGAGAGTAGCTCACGGGGTTGGAGGCACACTCCCACCCTGTCCCACCCTCCCCCCGTCCCAAACAATTTTTTTGGCTCCAAAATAAAGTACAATAATAAACTCTTGATGAGAAGCTATGGTATGGGGCAATCCATCCAATACTATGGCTAAACGAGAATTTACAGAAAGAGCACATCTCAGTTGTAGCATTTTTCATAAACATGCAACTCACTATAAAATACAAACACTTGCTTTCGAGAACAGCTTTATAAAGACACTGCATCAATAAAATTTTTTTCTTTCTGATTACCTTTACAGTTTTGAAGAACTGGAATTTTTCTAATGTGTACATATCAGATTTTATATTATAGTGTAATAATTTGCATTTTCTGAACATCATGTTCAAGAGGAAATATCTATACACAATAATATTCTAGACTATTAAAAACTAATTCAAATTACAGAATTTTATTGATACAGTAGATTAATAAGAATTGAAAAGAGATGATAAAATGGGATAAAGAATTCAGTACATTATTTTATAACACATTCTTTAAAATTAAAATATTTTAAATCTCTCTCTTAAAATTTTCATTGCCACGAAAGGCAGAAAACTCTGGGACCGACACTGAGGCGTCAGACACTCCCGCCGCGGCTCGACCTGCGCGGGGGCCCCCCTCAGGGGCGTCTGGCAGGCGTGACGCAGCGGGGTTAGCACCTCTGGAGATCAGGGCGCCCAGGAGTAAGCACGAGGCGAGATACACAAGGGACAGAGACCGTTTAACTCTCCAACAAACGGTGCCATCAAGAAATGACACCACTTGTTGAACAAAAAATTCTTCACAGTAAAACTGCAGAGCACACGGACACAGACACTGACAGCTGACTGCTCAGATCCAGCCCAGCGACTCCCTTCGAATCCGCAGATCCAGGAAGCAGCTGGGCGCTGTCGGTCTAAAGCCACGGATAAAAGCTATACAAGCACTTTAGAAGTCAGAAACATTTAAAAAAAAGAAAAATATATTTACAAGTTTCTTCTTTAGTTTATTTCTACACAGCCATCACAAATTACACTTCCGTGACACTCCACAGTCAGTGTCACCACCACCCGCGTGGCTCGAGTGTGTGACCGCAGCGTCCGAGGCCAGCCCAGGAAGGCCTGGCGGTCTCCTCTCCAGCAGTTCCGGTCTGTGCACCGAAGGCCTTCCTCAGCCTCAAGCTTGACAAAAAATGACTCTTTAAAGCGTTCGCACAGAAATTATCCTTTACATTTGTTCATCGCCTTTCTCTTTTAGAGCTTCTCCGCCGTACCTTAAAAGAAAAATCACCATGTGCTTAAATTAAATGGGTACACATTTGTAAGACATAGCAAAAATAATAATTTTTAAACCAATCATTATTCTTACTTGTTCCTGATTTTCTTTGCTTTTCTTTCCTTAAAACTTTTCTCCTACTTTAACTTGCTGCCTTGGCATCACTTATTTAGACCTATGTAATACCTGAGTGTTCACAAATAGCTTTTCCCAGAATAGCAGGAGAAAATTACTTGTCTATTTAATAATTTTCGAAAGAAATGAACAAAATGTCAACGATAAGTAAAACAGTGGCAAATATCTTTGTAGTTATATTTCTGTGGTAAAAGACAACATTTGGTACTTACAAACTGAGGCTTATAGCTGTCTTTCTGGAAAACAGTTATTGAGTTTAGATCCTAATAACTATCAAAGAAATATAAGCAAGCTGAAATTCAGACGTATTACCATTAATTGGCACTAGCTAACAAAAGCATAAAGCTTAAGTTCAAAAAAGATCAGTGTTAACAACAGGAATATAAACAGAACAGGATTTTAATTTAATTATTTTCCTTTGATGAGGATATTGGAGGCTGTTCCACATTATTTTTATATCCTCAAAACACGCTGCGGGACACGCGCCCAGCTCGTCTGAGGCCACGACGCAGCGTGCTCGCCCTCTCCCGTGGTCGGAACCCACTCGTGCGAATGAACCCTGCTGCGGCCGGAAGAGAGTGGGGCACTCTCCAGGACTTGGCCACAGAGCACACACTCCTCCGGTGGGACGGCTGGCTGAGCTCACCTCCACTACTGGCATCAGTACTATCAAGAGAAAAGCTCTTACTTAAATGTTCAATTACTGTTCTTCCAAAGAGAAGTATCTGAGATGTGCAACCAGTCACTACTTAAATAATTAAAAAGTACCCCAGGAAGCACCACATTCTACAAGTGTCCATTACCCATTTTATTAATTCCAAAGGCTGACTTTAGTTAAAGATATTTATTCTGTATGATTTGACTAACTTCTAGTTTCTATTGTGAAACTCGAAACAAAATTAACAGAACATAAACGACAGTATATTTAATAAACACCAGTGCTCTAAAATAGAGGTACGAAAGTGCCTGAAGCGCCAGCACCACACTGGGTCCTGTTCTTCTCTACATTCAGTTTGAACTTGACGTTTACACTTTCACGAGGCCACGTCCATCCTCGCTTAGTGTCAGGCTTCCAAAGAAGATGTGTTCTCTGCTATATAGACTGGTAGAGGAAACAATGCTACCAACTAATGAAGAAACACCTGCAAATACTGAGAATGGTAAGTCACAGCGAGTGCTAAGTGGATGTGACCAAACACTGCCCGAGCCTGTTCCCACACCCCACCCCTCACACAGGGCGCCAGGGTAGACACATACGTTCACCGGAGAGACCTCCTCCTCTTCCGCGTCCTCCGGCGGAACGTCCTCGTTGACAGGGGAGCTGCCCTGGAACACATCCACTTCCTCACTGGAGTCGTTCTCTTTAGCAGCTGCTTGTTTGGAGCGCCCTGCACGGCTAGAGTAACACACAAGTGAAATACAATGAACGCTCTGATCTTTAAGTGGACTGACACCTTATCAGAGGGAGCAATTTAAATATTTCTTGAAATCTCAGATCATCATTTTAATGTTGAATAACCTTATAAAACAAGAAACATTACTGTTATACTCTGTACCCTAAACCGGTGTTTAATCCTAGAATGTTACATACAAAGATCAAGCAAGTAACAAAAACAAGTGTGACTGAGACGGACAGCACAAAGGAATTAAAAACAAAACTCAGACTCTGCTCCTCCACTGTTCCCAACCAGTAAAAGGCACTTGTGTCTCCTGAGCTGATCCAAGCAGAGAATCCGGTCTTCCTTCATAGTATGCTGCTCTCGATCTAGCCCAACAGACTCAGTTCACAAAGAAATCTCAAATCCACTCACTTGGCCCTGCCTCCATCGCTATGACGTATTTCCAAGCCCTTTCATCTCTTGGTTCTTCTCTGAACAGTCATCTCTTTAAAAAGGGCGCACAGCTAGTGCCACGCCCCCTGCACGACTCCCTGCTGCACTCAGAGGGAGTCTGCACATCTCCTCACACCGACGCCCGGGCCCTGCGCTCAGGCCCATGGGGACCTCCTTCCAGTCCCCAAGTCCCCACAGCTGCAGTCCAGCACCCCCCTGCCACTTCAGCTCTCTGAGCCTGCCAGGATTGCCCCTGCTTCGTAACCTCCAAAAACATTCATCTCTCCACCTGAAATGCTCCTCTCCCTGCACGCTATCAGCCTATTACAGAAGTCCTGTATTCTCAAGGAATCGACCTGTCACTTTCCCAGAAGAAAACCTGCCTGATTCCCAAGCTCTCCCGCTAAACCCTCACAGTAGCCTACGTTCTTCCCGACAGGGGACTGCACCTGCACCAGGCATGTGCCCTGGCTGGGAATCGAACCTGTGAGCTTTCAGTCCACAGGACGCCGCTCCAACCAACTGAGCCACACCTGCCAGGGCCATCTTTTGTTTTCTTTTTAATTCCATTTCATTTATCTCTGCTGTGATCTTTATTCCTTCCTCCCTTCTGCTCACTTCGGGCATTGTTCGTTGATGCTTTTTCTAGTTCCTTTCAGGGAAAGGTTCGTTTTGAGATTTTTCTTGGTTTTTGAGGTAGGCCTATAATGCCTGTGAATTTCCCTTAGGGCTGCTTTTGCTGTGTCTCATAGATTTTGGGTTGTTGTATTTATTTCCATTTGCCTCAGCATTTTTAAAAAATATATTGTGTTCATTTATTTTTAGAGAGAGGGGAAGGAAGAAAAAGAGGAAGAGAGACATTAGTGTGTGGTTTCCTCTTGTGGCACCCCCCTACTGGAGACCTGGCCTGCAACCCTGGCATGTGCCCTGACCGGGAATTGAACCTGTGACCCTCTGGTTTGCAGGTCCATGCTCAATCCACAAGCTACAACAGCCAGGGCAGCTCAAGGCATCTTTTGATTTCTTCCTTGACCTCCTTGTTGAACCACTGATTGTCTAGTAACATGTTATTTAGCTTGCATGTTGTGTGTTTTTCAGTTTTTTTTTCGTTTAAATGATTTACAGTCTCATTCCATCATTCAGAGAAGATGATTCAGATTATATTAATCTCAAATTCACTAAAATTTGTTTGGTGGCCTAACCTAGAAAATGTTTCATGTGCCCTTGAAGAGAATGTATGTTCTGCTGCTTTGGGGTGAAATGCTCTGGAGATACCAATTAAACCCACCGGGTCTACTGCGTCACTGAAGGCCACTGCTTCCTGGATGACCTGCTGTCTGGAAGACCCACCCGCCCATGTCAGTGGGTGTTCAAGCCCCTCCTGTCACTGCACTGCTGTGCTCTCTCCCTTCAGGGCCAGCGACATGCTTTACACTCAAGCGCTCCTGTGCTGGACTGACCTCCTCATTGCGCAGTGTCTTCCTCTGCCCCTTATGAGGGCTTTTGTTCTCAAGTCTACTTTGTCTGACGTAAGTATTGCTTCCCCAGCTTAGTCTGTGTGCACCTTCCGTTCTCAGGTGGGTCTCCTGTAGACGGCACAGAGATAAGTCCTGTTTTCTAATCCAATCAGCTACCCTATGTCTTTTGACTGGAGCGCTGCAGCCATTTACATTTGAATTGATTAATGACGGGTGCATATTTACTGCTACTTATTCTTTGTAACTACATTCCTGCTCTTTTTCCTTCTTATTAAAGGAGACCCTTTAACATTTCTTGTAATACTGGTTTGATGGCAATAAACTCCATCGACTTTTCCTTGTCTGGGAAGCTCAATGTTTCTCCTTCAGTTTTAAATGACAGCCTTGCAAGATAGAGTAGACTTGGCTGAAGGTCCTTGCTTTTCATTGCTTTGAATATTTCGTGACAATACCTTCTGGCCTGAAATGTTTCTGTTGAGAAATCAGTTGACAGTCTTATGGGAGCCCCCTTGTAGGTAACTGTCTTTCTCTTGCTGCTTTTAAGATTCCCTTTGTCTTTTTTTGTTACTGTATTTTTTCCACTATCATTTATCCTCCACATGGTCTTCTGCCTCCAGCTTTCCATCCTGAACCTTTGGGATTTTCATTATGTTTCCTGGTGTGGAACCCTCTGGCTTCCTAGACGTGTGCGTCTTTCCCCCCCACCGCGGTTCGGGAAGTTTCTAGCCACTGTTTCTTCAGACAGGTTCTCCCTCCCTTGCTCTTTCTCTTCTCCTCCTGGTAACCCTGTGATGTGGGTGTTTTACACTTCGTGTTGTCCCCAAGGGCCCTTAAACTATTATATTTTAGAATTCTTTTTACTTTTTGCTGCTCTGATTGGCTGCTTGCTGCTACCTTGTCTTAAAAATCGCTGAATGAATCCTCTGCTCCGTCCAACCTACTATTTATTCTTTCTAGTGTATTCTTCATTTCAGATCCTGTCTTCTTCATTTCAGACCAGTTCTTTTTTCTTGTTCCTATGTCCTCTTTTATGCTTACTATCGCTTGGCCCTGCGAAGGGCGGGTTTTGCACTGGTTAGGTGTGTGAGGGAAAAACGCCCGGTCCTGGGACCACACTGCTCCGCCTGTCCCAGACTTCCCCTGGCCTTCTGGAAAGCCTGTCCTTGGCAGGGTGGGGTGCCCGTGAGTCCTGAGGGCCGGTTCAGTGCATTGGGCTGGAGGACAGGGGTGGGGCATCGCCTCTGCCCCCAAGCACACACCTCAGTCTCTGACACTGGGGCCCCCACGCCAGGCGTCCAGACTGCTGGCTCCTCTGGAGGGTGTGAGGGGGTGGAGCCAGAGCACTCCCCCAGGCTGATGCCACAGGGAAGGCATTGCTGGACCCAAGACAGACGGTGTCTGTGCAGGGAGTGGGAGAAGCACTCAGCACAGGGACCCTGACAGTTGTCCCTGTGGCTCTCTCCCTGGAGCCACATGGCCCCGTGTCTCCTCACACAACCCAGTCATATAGGAACTGCCCTGCCTCTGCTGGAGCCAGGGGTGAGTGGCTGGCCCTTCATGAGGGTCCCTGGGTCCCTGGCAGAATCCAGTCTCTCTCTGGCAGACAGAATCCCCACTGGTTTTCACAGTCAGATCCCAGGTGGTTTCCTCTTCCTGGCTCTGGTGCTCTCAGCCAGGGCACCGGGGTGGGGTTGAGACCCCACTCTCCTTAGGGGGGACCTTCTGCAGCTGAGATATCCCTCCTGAGTCTCAGTCATCACATAGGGGCACAACGTCAACCCTTTTGTTTCTGTAGGCTTCCTAGTACCAGCCTCAACATGGCTTCTTCTGTGAGCCCTTGGTTGTAAGATTTCGGCTGAGCCAGTCTTCAGCCGGCTGTTCAGGGTGATGGTTCTGTATTTTAGCTGTGATTCCAATCTGGTCCTGGGAGGAGGCAAGTGTAACTTCCGCCTACTCTGCTATCATCTTGGATCTCTCCATGCCTTTTTTGTAACTTGGTTTTCCCCCCACAATTAACAGAAGAAAATACAGGTATTACACAGAAAATAATGCAATGGTTCTTAAATCCACTGAAGACAGAAGAGGAAAAAGAGGCAAGTGTAACATATTATTTTACTAGCTCTAAACCAAAACTTCATAGTGAAAGGGACATGAGGATGCTAACACAGAACACAGAATCTCTGTGTTGATTTTTTAAAAGAAATATTTGTTTGTTCTAGAACATTAATGTGAGGACTTGTGTAATTTTAGGAGAGAACATGATAATAATTAAGCCCTTAATTTTATGATGCCCAAATATAAACAAATTAAAGTTACAAGCCTGAAAGATATTTACCCCTGTTACTTCCTTGTTACAAAATTAATCATGAAACTTTAACATTCCTTAAACATTGTTTTTTTAAACAAGTGACTTTCCATGGTTGAATCCAAATACATTGCAGCTGCCAAGAAAATGTCCTTACCTTTACTTTTTACCTGAAGGAAAAATTAAATGAAGAAAACACGAAGTCCTGGCTAGCCACTCAGGCAGCTGTTCCCCTCCCCGTGCGATCGATGCACAGGGCGAGGAAGGACCTCTGAGATGACTGTTTCTGTCCCACAAAAGCGTGCCGGCAGCTCTGGAGCACGGAGCCGCCATGCACTCGTGTGACGGGATTACGCTGAGAAAAACTGGAGATTTTCTGACTAAGCAGAGACACGCCATTCTATTTCCAGTTAAATAAATGAGACGAAAGAGTGAAAAAATTACAAATTAGAGCATAAATGCTCCCGTCACTTTAAAACTGTAGACCAAGATCTGTTATTACACTTGTCATATAAACATGGGATTGTGTGACCACCCAAACTTATCTGTACGTGGATAAAGACGTGTTCATCTGATCAGAAAACAAAGAAATCGATACATCACAAACTGAGATCAGCATCATGTGATAATTTCTATGGATGCAATTTAAGAAAAACAACGCCTGTTACTTTCCTACACAGTTAAAAGAATAAAAGCAAAAAGTATAAAAGCTATTTTTAAAAAAGTTACTGAGGAAAAGACATGAAAAATTATAGTATGGAATGATATAAGGCAACCTGGTCAATGTGCTGTGATTATTTAAAAATACCTTATCGCCTCTCTGGGTGCCGTAAAGTGGGTACTGGAACTAACGGACTGTTTGGCATTCATAGGGAAAGATTTGTTTAAAACCCGTAGAGCTGAACAGAAGTTACCAAAGGGTTAACTGCGCTATCAACCACCTAGGCAAGTCTATAAAAATTTTGTCTTACCTAGTCTACTGGGGCTAACTATATGGCATTTAAATGCAGCCCTATGTATATTTAAAAATTCATGAGCTTTTGCAAAAGAATTTGAAATTGGTTTGAAATTTAACATTGTTTACAACTTACACATTTTTGGGGGGCTGTGATGGTGGTGGCGTTTTGGATGGTCTTCCTCGTCCTTTCTGTGGGATGGACTGTGTGGATTCAACTGCACTAGTTTCAGGAGACTCTGCTCTGCTTTGGGGAGACCCAAATGTGGATAGCATCAAATTACGGCCTCCAACCGAGAACCACACCACGCAGCTCGCAGCGCGCGCGCTCACCTCTGCGGAGCCCTCCGCGACGGCCGGTGCTGCTTGCTCTTGGACTTCGGTTCCGTGTTTCCGCTTTGTCTTTCCTCTTCTTCCTCCTCTTCTGCTGCCGAGGGTCCAGATTTTTTTTTGCTCCCTTTTTTAGAAGCTTTCCCCGTTGGCTCCTCCTTTGCGGCGCCCCCCCCCCCAGGAGGTTTCGGTGGCCGGCCTCTCTTGCCCTTCTTCGGCGGGCTGTTCTGCTCGTCCTCGTTTTCGAGCAGATCCTCTTTGAGCCTCTTCTCCTCGGGCCACGGCTGCTCGTCCGACTCGGAGGCCGTGTGGCCTCTCTTCCGTCCACGCTGGCCGCCTTTGGGTCTCTGTTCCTGCGCCAGCTTAGGCAGGTCATCCAAGCCCAGTTTCTCCTCGGAGTCAGTGGCAGGTGTTTTTTTCCGGCTTCTGGGTTTGTCCAATTCAGACTAGAAATAAAAATCACCATGTCAAGTGTAAATTTATTAGTAAGCATATTTTAAATAACAACACACACACAAAAGCTGTTACCAACTTTTGTCATAAAATGTAATTACAGTGCAGAGTTCTTAAATATATCAGAACCGTAACTTTACTTGCTTTTATTATCAGGGTTTCTTTTTTTAGGTTTCATTTATCCCTCTTTAGGGACAGGGAAAGGAGGGAGAGAAACATCACTGTGTGGGAGATACGTCAATCGGTTGCCTTCCGCATGACCCCAGCTGAGGACTGGGCCTGCAACCCAGGCACGAGCCCTGACTGGGAAACAAATCGATGACCTTTGGGTTCACAGGACGGTGCTCAATCCGGTGAGCCACACCAGCCAGGGCTACTATTATTTTTTTAGTTAAAAAATCATCTGGGATATCCGGGTAACTTATTTATTTTTACTTAAGCTAGAGAACCTCAAGTGGAAACCTCTCAAGACCAGTATTTTATTAAGTTATAAATTTTAGTGAAGAGCTATTTCATAAAAAGAACATTCTAAATTCAATGCCTGAATAATGGATTATTACATTAAATTATAAGGGTTCTGTTCTGATACTCAATGTGAATAATTCTACCACACAGTATATAATAAGACATATCAGCTATCATACATCATGCTTTAATCATAAAAGGACTCTTGGTTTTATAAATGCAAGTTGTAAAAATACAAATGTACAACATATCATTTATGAGAGGTTTTAAACACACTTCTGAATCCACTACACTGCTTCTTCACAGGCACAACTAATTAACAACAAAAATAGCTTGAAGGTCAGTCACTTCCAAATTTAAAATAAAATTCTAGTCCACATTCAAAGAATTTATACATTTATCAGCAGATAGAAACTGAAAAAATCCTCCAAAGAAACAAAGAATAATATGTATGAAAACATACACAATGCTCTCCATACACACACGTGCATAACACACACACACACACACACACACACAAACACGGGTATTTATAACAGGAAGTTAACTTCCAAAGGTTTGTAGCAATTTACACTATTAAAAATCTGTGAAAACAAAATGACCTGTCTGGAATTTTAACTGTGTTTGGTCACTTGCATTTCCTATTAGTGAACTGCCTGATTACAATGGCATTACTATTACGCCCCTCTCCACTTGCTTACCGGAGTTTTAGTGTTTTGACCCACGTTAGTCTTACACTCTTTGTGTGTCTTGGAGCTTCACTCCCTATTTGTTAGGGACTGAACTGTGTGTCCACCAGACTCGCTGGCTGCAGGCGCAGCCTCTAGCAGGATGGCGCTTGGGGACGGGGCTGGTGCCCTCAGAAGAGCCATGGGAGCGCGCTCTGCCTCTCTTCCCTGCAGGGGGGCCATGTGCCGACCCAGAAGGATGCGCTCCCCAGGACTGACATTCCCCAGCCTTCGGAACTGGGGCAACATTCGTTCCTGTTGTGTGAGCTGCCCAGCAGTCAATGGTACTTTGCCGTGGCAGCCAGAGCAGATGAGACATCAATTCATCTTGTTTTTAAAAATCAGATGTGAGATGAGGTTCTAAACTGTTTTGATTACTCTCACCCCCAAAGAGACAATTATTCCAATATTACTGATTTGTAATGCTTCCTTTTTCTTTATTGTGTTTTAAAAATTGATGTTTCAGGGTGATTGTAATAGCAGCACAGTATTGCGGGCTGACCTTATCATTATTTCTCCTCTTTTCTGTATTCATTTATTCTTCCACATGGACTTAAATCACACTGGAATTTTACCGTTATATAATCACTTAGAAAAAGCTGTCACCTTTTAAATTCAGATTTTCCTGAAAGAACATGGTATGTCTTCTCTCTGTCAAAGTCTGTTTCTCAATTTCGATATTTTGTCCACATGGGTTTTCACTACTTCTTTTTAAGGCCATGTTCAGATCTGCCTGCCTGCCTAATTTTGTTGCTGTAGTGGTTACTGTGGTGAAGTCAGTCCCCTCTCCCCCAGGTTATGTAGACCTAGCATGAAGTACAACCACCAGAGTAACCTTAGTTACATATGTATGTACGTACATACAGATACGTGGCTACCATGCTACACTCGCAGCTTTTTAATTATTTCTCTCATTTTAACAGTATAAAAACAAAAATGAATTTCTCTTCTTATTCACTATCATACCTTTGACTTCTATCTCCTGTCTTCTTGAAATGACCAAACATTCTAGAACAATTTCTAATACTAGTGGTGAGAGGTTGCTTGCTTTATTCCAAGTTTTTCATAGAAATGCTTCAAGTATTTTGCCTTTAGGAAGAATTATTTAACTAAATCATTCACTACTAATTTAAACACACAAAACTTTTAGCATGTTAAGGATGTATCCTTTTGGTATTAGTTTATTAAAAATTCATATTTGAAAATATATGAATTTGTGTCTTTGTCATGACCTGAGATTCTCTTAATATTTTTCTTTTGTGTATCAATATCCTATATTAAGAGATTGTTTTCAGCATTAAATTTTTCTTGCATTCCAGGAAAAACAGACCTATAAATGACTGGTTTTAATTTGTTACTATTTATTTAGTTTTTTACATAAGTTAAAAATGAATTGTTTTTACTGAGAGATGGGAAGATAAAAGAACTATTAAATTAAAACTAAATTTAATGTGTTACCTCCAATTTTAAATGCTGGGATTCATTTGGATGTCCAAAGGTCTAGAAGGATCTTTACGGTGTATATTACGGTGTAATTCCTTTATGCTATGGAAAAGGTTAGTGGTAAACAGGAAACCTGCTTTTTTTAAGAAACCATAAAATAATGTATTTTGCTAAGGCACTGTATTCTCTCATTTCTTTTTCCCTTTGCATTACATTGTTTTAAGAGCAGAAGGAATATAAAACTGAGGTTAGGAGCAGAAATTGGGGGAAATATGTTACTTACAAAAGCACTAATTTGAATGTAAATGTGTATGGAGAATTCCTTTCCAGTGAAATATCAACATGAAGCTACAAGTAGGCAGAGAAGGCTGTACGCACTCTTTCACTATAACTCATGGGCCTCGTCACTCTGGCCTCTTTGAGAATATTTCAGCTGAAATTAAATCAACAGGCTCTAGTACTCTGGAAACGAATGCAATGTTACACAAGGGACAGCCAAAGGCCTTCGTTATAAATATACAAAAAAATCCCCAAAGCTCAGAAATTCAAACTGTTCTATGAAAAACAGAGACTGTGTTTTGTATTGCTTCATAAGGTAAAACAGATGTTTTATAGAATTTATAGAATAAAAAATATTAAGAATCAAAACGTCGCTTCCCAAATGTGAGGGGCTGGGCTGGCAGCGGATGTGGGTGGCCTAGTGCCCACCCCCCAGCAAAGGAGAGGAACACAGGTGCTCCCCCACTGAAGGCACTTTCAAGCCTGGTGCAGCCCATTCCGTAAGTAATAGTGAAAGGGCTGTCACATGAGGTGAGAGTTAGGACGAGAAGATACACACACCTTTTCCAACTCAAGGATTGAACAACTGAACGTAAACTTCCTGGCCACACAATGCTGGCCCGTGAAAGACAAGGCAGCAACCGAGGGCAGGCAGAGGTGGGTTTACAGCTGGCTCACGACCAGCTGTAAAGGCAGGAAAGGCAGGTTCGCAGCTTTACGGTTGTGCGTGCCCCAAAGGTTATTCTGGTAGTGTTTATTCATTATTGCATCGCTTGTCTTCTTTTGCTGTGAACTTACTTTTGTTCCCCCATGTATCTCAGAGAAAGCGGAAGTATTTTTATTAATAACCTTCCACCTTTATTAATTTAGTAGATTCAAACATACTGACTTTTACAGTAATCATTAATCAACACTATTAATCTTCAGAACAACAATTCATATGGGCTAATGCATTTATTCTGATAAACCTTACTAGGTAAGTATTCGCATTTTACAAAAAAAGGAACGGACTCAGAGAGCCGACTCAGTTATCACAGAAACGTGCAGAGCACACCCAGCAAGTCGGAACGGGCCCACTGACTCGGGCCACCAGGGTGGGGGAAATCCACAGCTGTGTTCCGCATCTGCGTCCAAACCCGTCTCCACATGACATGTGCGGACTGTACCTACCATAGAAGGTACTCTTGCTGGTAAGGTTTAAACACTAAATAAGGACTATATGAGAACTGTAGCATTTCTTATCTTTCCTAGAAGCTTATTTAGTGGTTAAAGGCTCAAGAAATCACTAAAATGCAGGAGCCTTTAAGGACCCCCATTCTGTTTCCTTTTTCTAAGGCTAAGTCTAAACTTACTGTGTTTTAAAAAAAGGCAAACAGAATAAAAACACAAGCAGCCTGAGTATGAAACTGGCATGCTAGAGTCCAAAGACCTAAAGAAAAAGTTTAGTACAATGACAAAAAACACAAGGAATTCAATATACTTAAATTACAGGATAATCATAAACTCAAATTTCTAATGAAAACCTTTAAAAGAAAATTATGTCAAATTTGAGAATAATGTTAACTGGTTTCAGTATAAAAAATTATTTACAATAAATAATAACAACAACAATTACAAAATCAAACCAAACAGCTCACCCTTACAAGATCAGAGTCGTCTCTCTTGTCACTTTTTTTCCCCGGCAAAGGTGAAGACATTGTATAATCTTCATTTTCACTGTGATCCATTTCAGAACTATCGAGCCTTTTAACACAGATATTTATAATTGTTATTACAAACAACCTTAGGAGCTTTTTCTGTTGATGCAACTTTATTAAAAAAAAAGGTTCATCCATTCCAAAAGTATTGGTTTTATTCTATCACACTTAGCACCAAATTAACAAGGGAAGAAGCACATTTAACAAAAAAGGGAAGCAAAAACCCACAAATTTACTTTCCCTAATTCTTTTTAAAACCTAAATTCTGCAGTGGAGCAGGAACATAAGGTCAGTTGAGACTTCTCTCGTTAGCAAGCTGGACTGGCCCACATCAGCCCCCGCCCCACCCCCCACCCCGAGCACACCTGCTCTGCGCAAGGACAGCCTCCTACAGGCCAGAGGCCCCAGCTTTGCTGCTGCTCCCTCCTCGCCAGCAGGTCCGCAGGGCTGTTCCGCCAGGTCACCCACCAGTGCGCACTCAAGCTCGCGGGTCAGAGCCTGGCACGAAGGAGGCGCCCACTCCGTGCTGCCACACACTGGTAGGAGGGCTCAGTCTTCTGTCCCGGGCGATCTCAGCCGCACTGGGCTTTAACACCCATCTGAACATCACTGAACTCTGAATTTCAATCTCAGGCTAAGAAGCTAGCCTGAGTTATAGACTCACAAGTCCAGTTGCCCAGTCGCTTGAATTTCTGATAGGCATCTCACTCTTACCACAGCCAAAACTGTCATTTGGACACCTTTCTTCCTCGGCCTCCCCCAGCACGCATGCGCTCACACACACAGCCTGCTTCTCCTCGCAGATTCGCATCTCAGTGAATGGTACTATCGTCTACACAGGGATTCGGGCAAAAAGCCAAGGCACAACTTCAGACCGTCCTTTCCCCTAACTGCACACAACTCATCCACCAGCAGGACCATTGTGATCTACCATCAGAATAAATTCCAAATTGCACTAGCTACTGTCTTTCCCCCCTTCTCTCTTCCCTAAAATACTGTCGGCTGACTCCTGACTGGTTCTTCTACCTCCATTCTAGCTTCTCTGTTCTCTGACGAATCAGGGCAATCTTTAAAGGCACAAACTAGATCACCAAACTCCACGAGAGAATCATCCAGTTGTACTTGAATCCACAAAGTCCAAACCCCATCTGGCCACCTCTCGACTTCATCTCTGACCCATTATCCTCTCGCTCCTACTCCCCAACCAAACACACTCGTAGCTCCTGCACTTAGAGTCCTCGTAAGCAGATGGGATTCAGATGGAAGAACGGCGGAATAAGATTAGTCAAAGGGTGACAGTTGGTTTACCGAAGTACACTGAAAAAGCATTGCAGGAAAGTCATTTGTCTTCAGTAACAGTAACAACGGGAGCTGAGGACAAGGTAACACTTTAGTTATCCAGAAAACAAACAAGGGGAGCCGATTAAGATTTCCGAGCAGTGAAACAACCTTGACCCAGCAGCACTTGAGAAAGATCACCTAGCAGCGGTGAGGTTCGCTCGGCCAGAGGAGTGAGGACGGAACGGCCACACGCAGCAGTCCGGAGAGCACGAAGGGAGCGCGGACGGCAGGAGGGGCACCGACACAGCAGGGGAGCGCACCGGCCCGCTCAGCAGGGGGGAGAGCCAAGGGCAGCCTGACGGCGTTGAGCCACTTGGTAACTTAGATCGTCTCTGACTATAACCAGGAATTCGGGGAGAAAACCCAGTCATTCAGAAATTACTTGCTAGAACTGTTTTGGTCATTTTAAGAATGAGGATATTCACTAGAAAATGTCCAAATGATATGGGTGCCACTTCAGTCACTTAGGTATAAGCAACTAATATACGTTCATGTATCAGTGTATATATCACACTAACATATACACTATAGATTGAAATGACAGTGTACAGATATATAGTGTATCTATACAGATATCTGTGTAGATAATGTAGATAATCTATGTAGATATCTACGTAGGTAATGACAGTGTATGATATACGCTATCATAGATAGATACACCATCACAGGGTATAGACGTACACACTATGAAATGAAATCTCTAGAACAGATAGGAGCTACAGATGTAATTAGTTCCATCCTCACTGCACGACCTATCACTTAAACATCCACTGGAAGGAAACTGGTCAGACCCTCCAGAGCCGCTCGCTCCTTTGCGGGCTGGCTGTGGACAACGCAGAGACAGCACACGGGCTCGCACGGTCACTCAGCAAGACGAAGAGCCAGCGGCGGTTTGGCCCCGCGCAAGGCTCTCCTGCTAGCCAGTGATGAGGTCAGGGAAGTGTGAAATGTTTCCTTTTTTTCTTTCTTCAAACAGAAAGTTTATACATGTCCATGCTAAAAAAAGTTTAAACCACACCAAAGAATACAAAATGATTTCCCTCCTATACTAGATTATGTAAACACTATTAAGACACGATGCATCCTGCCAAAAAACCTTCTATGCATATACGAGCAAATGTAAATGCAAATCCTTTTTAAAAACTCAAAAATACGGTAACTCTGTTCTGTTCTTTGCCTTTTCACTCAATAACGTGCTCTGGAAACTCTTCACCTTAGCCCCTGCCTCACCATTTTTAGTGACTGCACGGACACACGACCACCAGACAAACAGATTTCCCCCACGGCCGGCCGGAGTACGCAAGGCGGAGGCGGAGGACCTGTCAAAGCCACGTGGACCCAGAGCGGCCACCCAGGCCCGACGGCCGGTCCTCTTGCCCGCTCCTTGGCATTAGGAGCGGGGCGTTATGCCGTTCCAGGCCCCACAGCCTTGCTGCAGCCCTTCCGCCTGGAGGACGGCATTCTTGAAGTACTTACCTCCCTTTTATCCTTCCGGGGGAGCTTGGGTTGGAGCTGCTGCTGGCGTTGCTGACGGTCTCCATGCGCGACGACTTTGTCTGGGACTGTTTGCCCGCCGAGGACAGCGGTTTGTTAACAGCCCCCAGGACGTTGGTCGTTTTAGGCTGGAAGGAAAATGCGCACCTCTTTCTATTTGATCAGAGCCAAGAGGAATTCCCATTTAAAGAACTGTATGTAGCCTCTCTGTCAAGGTGAAAAAACGGTCTATTCTGAAGCAAAGTCAGGCCTCTAAACTGGATCTTACTTGAACACATAAAAACCTACAGAGAGAGCACGAGAGCCAAACTCCTTGGGTCACGTGGAGGCCCACACTGAAGTGAGGACAAGTGGCATGCAGTTGACAATGGAGACGGTTGCTAGCCCTTGCTACAGGAGGACCTAAGAAGGTGTATTTTCACTTTAAAATGATTACCTTGATATTAGAGGATAGATATTTAAATTCAAAGTCTCCAGGGGCTTTATTATAAGCTACAAAATAAGTTCACATATCTCAGCCTGCATCTATACAGTAAATACAATTATTTCTTTCTAGTAAATGGAAAATAATTACATTTTCTAACTTAAAACACACCAATGTTTAAAGAAATACAAACTAACATAATTATGCCACTAATCACACTAAAATAAACCATCACATAAGAATTAAAACCATTCTCAAAACGTACTTTTCCAGGAGTAAAAAACGACTTCATTTCTGGAGGCAGATAATTTTTGGTGTTGCTGAAGTTCTACAAGAAAGGAAAAATATGTAGTCAGTGAATATCGAAACTCTGCATCTGTGAGGCTCAAACGCCAACAAAGAGCAGCTTTTGCTTTAAAGCACATAAAAATTCCCATTTATTAAAACTAAATGACCGGCAGCCACGGAAGATCTCAGTCCCTGTCGCTTGCACTGACCTTGCCCCAACTCCAAAGGCGCCAGGACCGGTCTGAGCCCCGAGTGCTTCACCAGTGCTCCCCGAAGAGGCCAGATGGACTGTGGCGGTTGCTACCCCAGCCCGGGCGCTAACAGCTGACAGCCACTCCTAGCTACTGGGCCAATCTCTGGACTTTAACTGGCACTCGCTCCGGGAAAAAGAAGGTACTGATGGTTTCTGTGCCCCATTACCCCAGGAAGCACCTCCCCCACTGCCCACAACCCTCGAGCTCCAAGACAGTGGACACACGCTTGCAGCAGCCCCCGAGTCTCGGGCCAGGGCAGTGTCTATTCTCCACTCACTGCCCCGCGCCGGTGACAGGTCTCAGTCAAGGGGCTGGCACTTCAGACCGGATCTCTGCCCACCTTCTCCTTCCCACCGTGGATCAACGGCCATTACCTCACAGATCCACCTGCTTTGATGGCCTTTTTGTCTGTGCCCTTAGACTGGCGGACAACCTTGAACGCAAACTCTAGACCCAACTAACAAATCTCTGAACCTCCTCTGTGACCTCTGCTGCAGCCCAGACCCTGGTCTTGAAGCCCGTTAGAAAGACGCGCGGTGACCTTCCTGCAGCAGCAGTCGGCCAGCTCTCGACACCGCCCGGCTGGATCCCCCCACCACCTCCTGCCGGGCAGACGCTCTGTTCATTCCACACAGACAGATTCTGCGACAACTACCTTGTCCGGCTGGGTGAAGAAGCGGGCTGGCAGCACGGGGTCCTTGGGGGACTCCAAGCTGTACGTGGTGCTCTTGGACATGATGATGTTCATGGCGACGTCACAGACGGTGTACAGTTTCTGCCACGGCAGGAAAAAGTGGGTCTGAGCTGACATCCTAAAGTCTGAACTGGAAGCAGCTCTACGACACGTACTCGGTGGGCGGTCTCCAATACAACAAGGCACATTCGAAACACGGACTTGTTTTCGTTAGTTTACTAGAAACAGTGTTACTTCTGATTTTATATTGGTGACTATGTTTGCAAATCTAATTACTACTCTTGAAATACTGATTATCTACTACTAACAGAAAGGACTGATGTTGTCTATAAATACTACAGAGGTCCCATATCCTACACTCTGATGCTTACACAGACATGAAATCATAATTATTTACAAATAATTACATACTTCATTCATTTTTGCGTCATCTGGTCCTTGGGCATCTTTTGTTTGTTTAATATTTTCTACCATCTTTCTGATAAATGCATGACTGTTATTTTCATTTTTAGCCATTAATATTTCTAGAACAAACCAAAGACATCTAAAAAAAACAAGAGAAACAGAAAAGAACAATTGGTTGATAAGTGCAAATATAATAATTCTGAATACAAATATAACGAACACCATGAGCGGAAAACATTAAAAACAAACAATTACGATCAAGAGAAAAAAAGATGCTGCACACCCATATCACACTGCACCAGCGAGATAAGCGTGAGCCCACAAGGACCCCTCTCACAGCCCCGCTGGCCTGGCCTCCCCAGGCCAGAGAAGAGCAGAGTGGGGCCAGCCCCTATGGGAGGGAAGGACTGCCTAAGGGGACAGCTGGTCCTGAAGGGATGCCACAGGCACCCAAGACTGGCTGTCGTCCCCACAGACGTCTTCAAGAAAGTACAGCTGCCTTGCTCAGTAATTAAGAATCTTCATCAGTTCAGAGGGAAAAGTCAAAGCTCACAAGTGCACATACTGTCCTTGCTTAAAGAGGAAAAAATTTAAAAAGCTTCATTTTTAAAGTCAGCTCAGTTTTAAAGTTAATTATAAAAACGTCTACTTAAGAAAGAAAGGTGCTTTGTCTCTATGTAACCGGACAGAATGGCACCGATTTACAGCACCGAGGAGGGGAGTAATGGGAGAGGACAGACATATGAAGCAAGACAGCATTAGAAAGGGGGAAAAAACCTTTAGGATCTCAGGGACAGAATAAATTCTTTTGGCATGGTTTTCTCATAGACGGGGGCATGTTAGAGGTCCAGCCAAAAATATATAGTAAATGCCAAAGAGTGTTTTATCTGTTTCA
The DNA here is from genome assembly GCA_004027735.1 of Carollia perspicillata. Taxonomy (NCBI): domain Eukaryota; kingdom Metazoa; phylum Chordata; class Mammalia; order Chiroptera; family Phyllostomidae; genus Carollia; species Carollia perspicillata. Next base: position 18,424 of record PVKM010007818.1, on the reverse strand, counting down.
TAAGCCGATGTTCTCTGAGAAAGAGGAACTGCATGAAGTTTTCATTGGTTATAATCACTCTGACAGAGGACTCATTCGGGGAGAACTGAGTTGCTTACTTTTATAAGAGGGTCATAGCCTTGCCCTCGCCCCACACAGACTCTCTGACTACGGCTGTGATCTGCTGCTTCCCACCCAGGCTCACGGCCCTCTGACAAAATCACAGCGGCCATGACCCTGAGGCAGCGGAGGTCCCCCCCCCCGCCCAGCACGGTGAGTGGGAGTGCATGCCCTGGCTGTCAGGCTAGCCAATCAGACCACTTTCTCTTCCTCCTGGAGGAAGAGTTTCTGGGAAAAAAAAAAGGTGCTTTCTGTGTGAAAAAGACTATGACTGTACCCCATGTGAAAATCTACAGAGTTTTAGAAGTAGGAAAAGACAAGAACTGTAATGGAAACATTTAATAACCTGTTTCAATAAAAAAGAAATGGTAGAGAAGCAGAGCAATGCACAGTAGTCATGCACAATTAAGTTTTAAAAAATTATGTAAGAAATGAAACATGAAGAAATGGCATGAAAGAAGAAAAATAAAAGAATAAAGGAAAAAGCCTTAAACTCCTAAAAAATAAAATAAATCTAATACACAAATCATAATTGAGGTTCCATGGTCAGCAGGAAAGAAAATAAAAACTTTTGGAAAATATGAAAGCGGGATGGAAGAAGTCTTACTCTTTAACGTCTTTAAGCTGTTCAATGTCCTGTACTTTGACATAATCTGGGTCATGTGCCAAAAGGTGAATTGTATATGGAACAACGTACTCTGGTAGAAGAGACAATAATTTTTCTGAAAAAGGAAAAAAAAAGAAACAAAACAAAAACATCCAGGTTAGAAAACCGAATCTTACTTTTTCTTTCCCGCTCTCTAATTCTGTATTTCCTACATCCCAACAGTTCTACATTACAACTAGAAGAAAAACATACTGAAATGCCCAGTGCTGAAGTACATCATAAATTAAACAGGTTATTGGTTCATCCATCAAACCCAACAAAGTGCCTATTAAATGCATCATGCATGTGCTGTGGTTACAAAGACTACTGTTTCAGTTTTCAAATGCATATGGGAAAAAGTGACCCACACAAACTATGAGACTAAGAAACACAGGATCTATTTTTCTTGTTAGCATGAGCAACCTTATGTTCAACACTCCCTTGTGAGCAGTTGAGAAAAATTAAAAACTAGTGAATCTTTCAGCACCAGCATGATACAAAGTAGAAAGCAAAGGGTTTTGATGCTACATGTGGTATCAAAAGGAAGTAGAAGTGTTTGGCAGAAGAACAGATATAAAACACACACATAAAGAGCTTCTAGGCCATTTTAAGTAACAAAGAAACACTTTCTTTAAATTAAAACATTTCTGCATTTTAACTGACATCGGAATATGCCGTTAAAGGTCAGAACTGTAACACTAACTAGTTTAATAAAGGCTGTTCAGAAAGACTAGGACGCGTACTCCGGACACTTCCTTTAAGCTAGACGTTCACCCTGGAGAACAGCATGTGTCAATCAGGCACCAAGCTCTGCCTCTGTCCCTGAATTCAAAGAGAACGGTTTGTGTGTAATATCCTTCACGTTAAGGTTGGTAGAGGAGAAAAAAGTATCAAGGTTCAAAATTCAGTAAAATGCAAATTAAACTCTTACCAAACATTCATTGAGTGCTTACAATTTTTCGTGCTTACTATTTTAAATATAAAGATGAATAGGACTAGACAAAGTCCTCGTAACCAAGCACAGAGACGGAGCGCTCTCCTTCAGTGTGGCAGGTACCCTTCGACAAAAATGGCTAGTAACTACTGCCTGCTCCTTTGGACCGTGCCTTATGCCAAGTCCTTTATATACGTACGTAACTCTTTAATACTCGTAATTACTGTAAGAAACGAGTATAATTATACCAACTTTTCAAATAAGCAAATCAAGGCTCATACTGCTCAAGTAACGTGCCCACACAGACCAGAGGTGGGGCCTGACTGCAGGGCACTCACTTGCCCCAAGGTGAGGGAGGGAGAGGAGAGGAGAGGGCCCCAGTGACAGGTAGCACCAAATCCAGTGTGAAGGGTTCAGAAAGGGCCCCCCATGATCTGTGGTTTCATTTGTCCGCCTGGACGGGAAGCAACTTCCCCACAGTGCTGACAACAGAGAAAAACGATGGCTGTGCGAATCTCACACAACCCAGAGTACAAGCAGCACAGAATTCACAGGAGCGAGTGGCTGGAGAGAAAGCTTGAAACTCAGGCTGAGTGCAAACTCTACAGGGCCAGTTAATGAGTTTCTACTTGATTCTGCGAGCAAAAAACAATCGACCCAGATTTCCATCGAGGCAGGGCAGGATCCAGTCTGTCCGGCAGAGGTAATCCTGACAGTGGGGTGGCCCAGCTGCAGGCGGGCTACAGGCAGGGGACGTTTACTGGGCAGGAGAGGCGCCTCCCCGCACCCCAAGTCACTGTTCACTCCCTTGGCCTTTCGTCTGACACACGAGGAGCTATGACGGCCTGACACTCAGACACCCACGTACTTCCATTTAAAAAGTGAACCACCGCAAGGTGAAGCTGCCGTGGGAAACAGTAAAACTTATTTAACGAGCGCCTTCGGCTAAGATGAGGAGCGGCGGGCCGGGAAGGACCCCCGACCCCGACCCCGACCCCGACCCCGACCCCGACCCCGACCCCGCGTGCTCACCACTGACGGCGGCGTGCTGCTTCAGGTACTCGCGGCGCACGTTGATGTTCTTCACCAGGCACTGCCGCGCGTGCGCGCGCCTCTCCTTCACGGGGTCTTTGGCGCACAGGGCACAGATGGCCATGTACTCCAGGGGGAGCCGCAAGCGGGAAAGGCCTTTGTGGAGTTTCTGAGCGAACACCTGCCGGACCTGGTAGCACTCATCCTGTGGAGACACGGTCGTTCCGCGCGTTACCCATGCGTTACCCACGCGGCGGCGGAGCAACAACTCCAGACGCACCGCGGGCCGTGTCGGGCGATCCGACAGGCCACTGCTCCGGCTCGCGAGACTGCCGTGGCGTGACCCCAGTGACTGCCGGTATCAAGTGCCAGAAAATAGTGAATGCACTTTAAAACAGAAAAACTCACTGTTAATGCTAGAGTGACTAATCAATTCCAGATACAGCTGACTCCTTCTGTTCTAGAAATGAACCGCTGGACCTGTCCGCCTCGTCCGTCAGGAGCCGCGCCCCCCCCACCCTCTCCCAGCCCAGGCCGCCTCCTCCGCCCTCGTGGACAGCTCCCCCTCTGCCCCGGAGGGGAGGCGGGGGCGCCCTCGCGGCCCTGCCCCTGCCAGTGCGCCCCCCAGCGTCGCAGTCAGGACATAGCACCGAGACGGCTGGTCGCATCTGCCTGACCTCCCGCTGCCCGTTCCTCGCAGACCCCGGGCACTGTGTCCTGCACCCAGACTATCGCAGCTTTTTCTAAGTCAGGGAAAAGCTTGACGCGACTGTTGAGTCCTTGCTGAGGCCCACAGAGACCTCTATAATTTAACTTACCCTCCACCCAACAACACACAGTATGGAGTGTTTCCTAGTTTTGTGGCTTTACCTACACCACTTCTTCTAAAAAGTTCTTGTCATCGCACATCCTGCCCTTATCTTCAAATCTTTATCTTGTGCACCTTCTTTCATTTAATTTAATTAGTCTCTCACACTAACACCTACTTTAAAAAAGTAGTCTACCTGTCACATAAATACTGCCTGTCATCTACCCTCACACTCGATGAAATGAAGTTGAAGTGAATGCATTCCTTCCTCAGTACCACTCCCACAGGGAGAAGGACCCTTCACCACCAATGACACATGAAAATACTGAATTACAGCTTGTGAAAATCAGCATATCAAAATATATTCACAAATGAACAGACCACTCACTCGAGAAAGTCTCCAAACACCCCTCCCCGCGACTGAGATGGATTTCCTAGCAGGACCATGGTTTGGTCACTCCCTCACCAATCATTGGGAATCCAACAGCCCAATGCAAAGGAAGGGCGAAGCCGGTTTGGGAATCCCATGGCAGAAGTGGTGGGACTCTCGCTGAAGCGACCTTAGAGCAGAGCTGTCAATCACATGCCAGGAAACTGACGCCGCTAATGAGGGCAGATGAGAACCTGACGCCACGACACACAGAAGGGGCATCGAGAGAGGCTCAACCGCCTGAACGAAGATTTAAAGACGCGCTCCTGGGAGCCGAGGGGGTCTTCCAATGTTTTTGTTTTTTGAAAAGATCCTTTTCACTATGTTCTAAAAGTAAAACATGAAAGATACTATAACACAACTTTAATTCACCAAAAACACTCTAAAAACCGCAAGTACTTGATACTTCACGGTTATGGTTACAAACCAATACCTGGTTCAAAATTTTTAAAAACAGTTTAATACCACAAAATATATTTCCCCCAACAGAAAGTTCAATACAAACCTCTTATTCTCTACAGGCCATGAATGAAGTCTTAATCTCAAGCGGTCTGCATGGTAGGTAAATTCACTTTCAATGGCCTTTCCCAGTGCACACCGCTGTCAGAACCACCTCCCTCCGGTACCTCGAGAGCAGTTCAAGCGCTTCGCACCCTGCACTGCGCTGTGAACCCAGTGCATTTCCCATGTTCCTAGGAGGCTCCGTTCTGGAGGCTGCAGGCGTGACTGACTCATTTTTGTATTTACAGCGCCTACAACAACATGCAGCACAGAGCAGTACGTACGGGTTTTCCATGAACAGCATCCAAACTCTAAAGTAGCTTAGTAATCAGTACACGTGAAGATTCTTATTATTGACTTCTCCAGATGTACTTTCTATCCAAATACATAACAAGGGTCTATATCAGAGCTAGGTGTAAGTCTCTAGAAGTTAAGAAGATAAAATACTGCCTCGAAGGAGCTCTAAGCAAGTTCAAGGCAAGCAAGAGCAATAAACCACAGGTGCCTATGGCAATGGACTCGTAGGACCAGGACAGCAGGTCACACCGCAGGGTCAGGAGTGCAGCTGTTGAGTGTGAGGAAGAGCTTCCGGGAGGAGACCAGCAGACCCCTGATTAGCAGGAAGGGGTGACGTGGATGTGTGGAGATAAAAGGTGAAAAGAAAATCAAAGGCAGCAATTACAGGCACACTAAAGAAATGCTCCACTTCACTGAAATGAGGGTAGGTGAAGGGTAATAGTGTATGCTAAACGAGACTTTTAAATGTATATTTGAGTCCAAATATGAGAAGAACATGAATGGCAACTTGTACAACATATGCAATTTTTTTCTTTTTTATGAATATAAGGCCCTAAATATTTGTGAATGGGGAATATTGTGATCAAAAACCACGATACAGAATTTAACCAGTAATGGAGAACCTCATAATAATTTAGGTGAGAGTTCATGATGGTTATAGCAATGAGAATGGTTAAGAAGTATGAATAAATAAGATACAATGAGATCAGGGAAGAATTATCTATACTTTCACTATGAGATACAAAGACAAGCGAATAGTCAAATGCAAATCATGCTTGTAGGTGTAAGGAAAGCCATTCAGATTTATTTAAGGTTCGTCGAGGCTCTCCATGTCATAAAGAACACGTTTGAGTCAAGTATGAACTGTCTTACATTCACAGAACCTGGAAGTCTGAAAACTCTGTTTAGCAACGGAAGCGGCGGTACAGGAATCAGGGCCTAGAAGATGAGACGGCCCCGGGAGAGCGCACCAGGGGGTGGCGAAAGCAGGTCCACCGTCGTTCACAAGGACGCAGAGTACAACAAGAACCAGGGGGTGGAAGCCAAAGGGAGCTTCGAGAGGAAGAGAGCATGTGAAATGATGCAGGAAGGACCCGTACAATGAAGACCGGCGTCACTGATTGGGGACTAATGCAGCGCCTGGAAAACAAGGAAGGCAGATGAGGAGTGATAAGGGGTAAGAGACTCAGGGATGCGGGCTCCTCTTTCTCTGAGGTCTGGAAGTTAAAAAGGGAGAGAGGCATGTGGTTCAGAGGGTTAGAAAAAAGTTCAGTTTAGAAGAAGGTGAGGTAACCTCATGTATTTGTAAACTGTTACAATACACTAATAATTAACTCTAACCATTAACACACGTTCCACGGTCAACAGAATTCCTCGGGAACCTGTGACTGAGGCAGGGCTGCGTATCAAAGACTGCTAGGAAAGAAAGTCTCTGGAAGCTACATGCACGAAGGACTTCCTCACACGGCGAACATCTAACATGGTCTGCACACACTTATTACACTCAGAACAGTCTCTCTTTTAACACGTTCCCATAATTTCTTGGTTTTTAAATTTGTTTCTACTTCAATACTGAAATATAAAATCAAGAATCTGATAAATCAACAAATTGCAAGTACTACCAATTTAAAGAAGGTTATATAGATTCGTTCTCTCCTAGGAAATTTAATATATATTTTTAAAGAATTTTCACTTTCTTGAAAAACAAGATGATCTCCAAAATTAAATGGGGAAGACTAAACCGGAAAATTATGGGATTCTCAAAATCTCATTGGTTTAGTCTAATAACTGAGTAATGACACCAAAGCTAAAACAAATTATAAAGGATCTACAATAACTTACAGATTGAAGTACCGGAGATTGATGAAATGACTATAATTATAAACATAAGCTGCAGTTTAAAAATAAGCAACAGAAAAAGGGGAAGTGGAAAATAATTACAATTATTCCTGAAGTAAATGACAAATTCTTATAGATAAGACCGTTTGAAAAAGAACAGCAAAACTAAGTGTCAAATAACTAAATTATGGATGAAAAACTCGTACTGGAATATCATTTCTACTGTTACGGAAGTCCTTTTCCTTTAACTCTCTCAAATGGTGCCGAAAACTTCTCTAGTGGTATATTACCATTCAAATATTACGTTACTATAATACGGAATCCGTAAGACTAGAATATATGAGGGGGGACCCGAAACCCCCTGAAATTCATTTATGAAGAATTGTGTCTTTATTCGAACACACTGACACTACGGTGACCTTCCAAGTGCTCTCCATTTGAAGCAGTGCACCTATCGAGATGTTTTTCCCACTATTCAGAACAGTTTTAAACTAATCAATTTGCAAGCCTTTTAGTGCTTCTACCACTTTTTGTTTCACCTCTTCCACAAGGACACATTTCCCTTTGAGAGCTTTTTTCATTTGGGGAAACAAAAAAATTGCTGGGGGCAAGACCTCTGGTGAATAGGAGAGTGGGGCACGGGGTCATGCTGTTTTTTTGGTCCAACACTGCGGAACACTCAGTGCCCTGTGGGCAGGCGAGCTGTTACTCAGCCACTGTGAAACAGGCAAACGCACTGGACGTCTTCAAAACCACTCACCGACGCAGAACGCACTCTCTCCCAACACCACCAGCTGGCCCGCTGACACACACGGGGTCCTAGGACACTCAGCCAGGGGGAAAAGCCTGTACCACAAGGGGCCTGCCCTCCAGAACATCGTTCCTTTTTCTTGGAGCCCCGCCTCATAAATCCATTAACGTCACTTTTAATAATTTGAAATTTTAACTAATACAGAATGCTTATGACCTGAAAATAATCTATATCTAAAATATCCTTATAAAACTGTAAATTTCTGTAAATTTTTTCTTTCTTTTAAAGACTAAGTACAGGCAAGCCTTCGTTATTCACACATTCTGCGCTTGTGAACCCACCCATCCACTAACTTTATTTGTAACCAAACCGACACTTGCCATGCTTTCCCCGTCAGTGCGCGGAGCAGCAAAAAGGCGAGCCGCCCACACCTTCGGTGGTGGCTGAACAAGGCCCTGCTCCCCCTCCTGGTGCTGGCTCTCACAGACATGTGTCTTTTGGTGATCTATTCAGTGCCACATTTTTATTTCCGTACTCTTTTTGGTGACTGTTGTTTAAATCAGCTTCCACGCACAGTGCTGAAATGCTGTTTCCTCTTCCCAACGGCAAGAAGGCTGGGTTGTGCCTCGCGGGAAACTGTGTGTTCAACAGGCTTCCTTCAGGCCTGGGTGACAGCACCGCAGGCCACCAGTTTGGCGTGAGTGCGCAACTGCACAGTAAGGTGGCTTCCCGCAGAAACACACAAACCCAGGCCAGGCACTGACTGTCTGGTGACAGCGCGGTGACTGCAGCCTCGCAGGACCACTCCCCTCTCTCTCCTACGAGCAACAGCTCAAGATTCTTAATCCGGTGCTTGGAATGACTTTCTGGAACCACCACAAACAACAAGAACCGACTGTACCACGTTCGCAACCTAAAACTCCAACGACAGTTTTAGAATTTGAAATGTTTCTCATGCGTTAATTTTTCAAAAGGAGACATAAACACACAAGATGTTTATCTGTGCAGCACAGTGGACGTTTTAAGTCAAAGACCAGCTGAGGCCACCCACGTGCCCTACATCCCATTTCCTTACGTTGATAGCCAGCGCGCAGAGCTGATACTGCTCCAGAGTGATGATCTCGTGGTAGCAGGGTTCCTGGGCCAGCTTCACAATGGCACTCCCCGCAGCCAGTCTCAGGCGGGACATGTCAGGTTTACTGCAACACACGCAAGAAGGAACGTCAGTCAGACCTCTGACTGTGTACAGAAACACTCCTGCTGCGTAGATCGGATTTTACCAAAATTCTTCTAGCCAAAAGAAAGGCAGTGAACAGTTTGGAGACACTGAACACTGCATTGTACTGAAGATGGTATCCAATACTGCCAAATAATTCTCTTGAACGTAAGTCTACGCTAGCAACTTTTCAGGCGTGCAGTCCCTATTTAGCCAGAGGCATGGACCTCTTTTTCAAATAAAAAATGACAACAGCCAACGCAACAATAGATGTCCAGTGGGAAGGAATCAAAATTATGCCTGCTTTTTGGTCACGGTGGCAAAAAATATTGTTTTGGTGTGTCACAGAATTTGAGTAATTAATTTATGCGTGTCATGAGATGAAAAAGGTTGAAAATTGTTGGAGTAGGCTGAAGTCATTTAATTCTCTCATCCCAGAAAAACAGGTTGTAGCCAAGCCTAGGAAAAAAATGTATTTGTATGTTTACTTGTTAGGTCTTCAGCGTTCCATTACGGGTTATTTTAGATACGTGTTTACTTACAAATTAGGCACAAAAATGTCCTAACGTGCTCGTCAGTCAACTACAACTACTGTGCTAAGTACAAAAGAAGTAGAATGAAAGCAGGGGTGATAGCTAAAACATTTCTATTTTTAAATAGAATCCAACTTTTCAAACATTACCAAGAGGCTCCTTTTAAGTTTAAGAAAAAAGTACTCCTGCTAAATGGGACACGTTTCAAAGAGCAGCAAGTTCTTGACCAGTAAATACACCTGAACAACCCTTCCGAATACGGCGATGTGCTAGATGAATCAGAGATCCGGGACTGATCTGAGAAGGGAAAGTTGTAACTTAATCCTTCAAGATCTAATGATACAGATGGTTTAAGACCCTTCTTTTATTTCTCTTAGATAGTGTAAAAATATTGACTGAATGCAAGACAACATTAGTAAGGTTCTGAGGCTTCCGGTAAAGATGGCGGAGTACACAGAGGAGGTACTAGCTTCCTCCCACAACCAGGTCAAAACTACAGCTCACCAACTGAGCCACTACCATTAAGAACCACCTGAAGTTCAGCTGGACAGGTGTCCTAGGACTAAGAACATAAAGAGCCACACAAGACAGACAGTAAGGGTGGAGACCTAGAACTGGCTGGTCCCACACCCACGTGCGGTGGCTGAAAATCAGCAGCGAGAGCCCAGCTGCATAGGTCCCCCCCGGGGAGCGAGATGTCCCAGCCCCACGCCAGGCTCCCGGCTCAGGGTTCCAATGCTGGGAAGAGAAGGCCCAGTAATGTCTGCCTGGGAGAACCAGCAGGGGACGGCGGCTGAGTGAGACGAAGGACTCTGGAGTCCAAGACGTTCCTTCCAAAGGGCTGGAGCACAGCCGTCCTCAGACTCACTCACTGTGGGCTCCAGCACTGGGGCAGCAGCTTGGAAGGTGCCAGGAACATACAGAAAGGAAATGAATTATCTGGTGTATGGGCAAGGGCTAGAGGGACAGCTTTCTCCCAGAGAGAAGTGCCAGCAGAGGTCTGTGTTCCTTTGCTGAGCCCCCCAGCGCCCCAGCCAGTAGGCAGTGCCGCATCTCAGTCTCCCTCAATGTGGCTCACACCATTCGCCCAGTGATTCCCAGAGACTCGGCCCCACCCAACTGCAGGCCTACCCGAACCTTCCCAGGGGCTTTCCCACACAAACTGCCTATCTTAGCTCATGCAGCCTGTTTTCCTAAAACCTCTCAAGCGAGCAGTATCTGCCCTTGGTAGGCCCTGTGATTCTTGGTAAGTGGTCCCAGGAAGCTGGTCTTGATCTGCACCGTGGCCTCTCCTGGGCACCTCCAGGCACTGGCAGAAGGAGCAGCCATCTGCAGGTCGCTCCCCAGCTCCTGGCCCGGGGCAGATCACAGGCAGCAGTGGCTGACTTTTGCTTCCAAGTCCCAGAGTCGGCAATCCCCAAGGACAGCTTCAGACCAAGCCAAAGACCCACCCAACCACCTACAGGAGCAACACCCCCTAGGGGCAGACTCAGTGGCATCAGAGCCCTGCTGAAGCCAGTCCTGCTCTGTGGGGCCGGCCCCTGCACAGCTGGTCCCCCGTGGTTGCGGCCAGTCGTCCCAGAAAATAAAGCCTCACAAGTTATAAAAGGTCTGATCACTGAGTTGTACACTCGAAATTAATACAATATTGTATGTCAACTGTTACTGAAAAACAAACAATTATTTTAAAAAAGGAATTTCTAAGACAAACAGGGTTCTGAAGTGCCCTGTCCCGGGGTGCCTTTCAGCTCGTCCAGCAACAGTCTGGGAGCTGTTCTGAGGTTAGTCACTCTGCCGCTGCTAGAGGGAAGCCTTTTTCTCTTTGGGTTTATTTAGCATAAAAAGCAGTAACTAGCTATGACTAAATACTTTACAACTAGGTTTTGAAGACCAGGTATGGCAGAGCCAATGTAATTCACATACGTCTGCAGAATTTGAGAACACACTTGATTTTGTTAAGGAATACCACGAATACAAACAGATGAGATCATATCCAAATATGCACATGAATACTGTAACAGATTTAAGAGACAACAATGTATGAACTCTAAGGAAAATTTTCTTCTCTAATTATTAGGTAAACCCTGAGCACGGGCATGTATAAGTTACAAGAGGAGGAGGGGAAGACAACTAATTAGACAGGAAGAGGCTTCATAAATGAGCTGTATGACATGTGGAATGCCTGACCACGTTTTATTTTTATTTGGTTTGCTTGATAAAAATGTGCCACTTTGAATAGTCTACGCAAAAAGTGCAGCACGAGCAAAACCTAAGAGGACTGACAACGAAGACGGAAAGAGAGAAAGTGGCTGGCCGTGCCGTGTTCACCCTCTGTCACTGAAGTCTTTAAGCCAGACATACCTGGAGGGGCGAGGTTATTCTCCTATGCTCAGTACCAGAGAGTCAGTCAGCGACACCTGCATTTCCCCGGGTGTCTAAATCTGAGCCCCCCCAACGCAGTGGCCACCGCCCCCATCAGCACTTCCAACCCCTACGCGCTGGGCAGCGCCAAGGCACCTCAGACACACGAGTGACTATTGTTTCACTGCAATCACTGTCTGCGAGGACACCGCAGGACAGACCGGGGGCAGTGACTGGTAAAGGTCCCCGTGCCAGGAGGGTGTGGAACTCGAACCCGGGCTCCGCAGGCTATGTTTCCAACCCTGTGCTACACTCCATCTTTTAAACAAATCAAAACAAACAAAACAGACATATTTTAAATGATTTACATCAAGTGCATTTAAAAATTTTGTACATATTTATACTTCTGGAGGGAGATTCAGTAAGTTGCTTTCTGTGCGGTCTGTTCTTCATCCTTTAGACGTCAATTCACAGGAAAGTAAAATATCAGCTACTTATTTGCACACTAACCCCTTCACAGTAGACATTAAGAAAGCAACCAGGCACCGTTCAGAATAATTACAGCGTGCAGCAGCCCCCTGGGACGAAGGAACCACCACACGGAGCGCTCCAGGAGAAATGCACGTGTCCCTGCAGAGCGCTACCGGCACCCCGAGACCGGCACCCCGCCGTAGCCCACGCTGGCGGCCGCACCTGATCCGGCCCTGCTCAGTCAGGTCCCCGTCGCTGTGCAGGATGGTCGTCAGCAGCCGCAGCGTGGAGGTTCCTGACTTGCTGTGATTGTTCTTCATGCCGAGCAGCCACCGAACCATCATTTTAATAGCCTGAATCTACCCAACAGACAAAGGGACAGATGAGCCACTGCTGCTTTTTAAGAAATTCTGTATCAAGCTTAAAAAAATGAAAAAGGAACTTTTAATGGATGCCTTTTAAAAAAGGAGGAAAGGGGAAAATTATTATTTTCTGCATGCAGAAAGATAACTGAATGTCTTACATTGAACACGCCTCACCCCCCGGTCAGTGGCAAACAATCTAATGAAAGACTGCTCTTCTTACTTTTTAAAAAAGTTTCCCCCGGCACGCGCTCCACCCTTCAGAGCCCACTCTGAAATCATGCTGACCACCCTAGGCAGACGGGTTACCTTGCAAACTGCACTCAACCCTTTGTGCCTGAGACATGACGCACTGCCCGTTCGCACTGCACTCTGTGACGACAAAGAACCTGAGCACTACCGTGACCCTCTCTGCACACACGAGCCCAGCTTTTCACAGCTCTAAGGCGCAGGGCTCAGCAGGTCTTGGCCAGCGGCCGTACGTCAGATCCCCTGGAGATGCCTCTCTGGGGCCATTTGTTCAGATGGACTTATGCGCAGGGGCCTGCCTTCCAGCCAGCGCTGCCTGACTAGACAGAACTGCTGCTTCCGAGCAGCGCTGAGGACACAGGTCCGCGCTGGACTGGAGCACCGGGCACCATTCCCCGCGAAGGAAGGACCGCTGGACGGGCCTCGCAAACCGCATCTACGTGAACGATGGAAGCGAAACCGAAACAACGCGACAAGGCGGCGAGTAACATGGAGTGCCTGCCCCCCAATCATAAGCAATTACGACTATGAAGACGGCAGTGCACACCCGTGCCCTGCCTGCACACTCTGGGCAGTGGACGGAGGGGAGGTCCGGAACGACAGGCTGTCCATGGCTGCAGTTACCCAACCCTCTCCACAGTGGTGATGAGCAGTCTTTTATGACCAACTCCTCAGTCAAGGAACCAGGCTGAATTTTTGAAAAAAGTCAAAACACTAAGTCTTATCAAACCCCGTGGGAAAGATAAACGGCCTTCGAACCTGCACAATCACCTCTACTGAGCAGGAAAGTGCCCCTAAGGACACCAGCACCGCCTTCTGCCACTTAAAGGGTGGCATCTAAGGAGCAGCGCCAGGGGGCAGTTTCCACACTCCTGCTGCACAAATCCGAATGCGTGCAGCTGCCCCCGAGGCCTGGGGTTTCTCACTCCTGTCTTACATTGTCAGAGTGCCTGGGTCAGTGCCGCAGAACAAATATAACTGCGTGAAATACGTAACAGCCACCCCTGTAACAGGAACAGAAATTCTAACACCTCTAATCAAGGACACGTCAAATATACTGAAATAATAAACCGACGCCCATTACTCACTTTAACCATTGTCTCAGGAGAAACCTCTTCATCTGGAACCCAAAGCTTCGTCGTCTTCTTTCCTGGAAGCTAAACAAAAATGAAGACCTTCAAGATGTGAACATAAATGCTCACGTTTAATTTTCAGCAAATGAATGAAACCATATCTTCTGAAGTGACAGTTATTACAAATGAGGAAAAAACCCTCCTCGATGCCTATTCCTTGAGAGAGCTGAAAGGTGTCCCCCCCACAGCTAAGGTCCAGTCCTCCTCCTCACCCAGGGGGTCTGCCCAGGTGGGAGGTGGACCAATTTTAACCTCCTACATACGCTCCCATAATATCCGTTTTGAGACTGACTCAATTATCTAAGGTTGGCTGGCAAGGGCGAGGATAAAAGTCAGTAAGGCCAGACAGGGTACTTCTGAAACAAAGGGAAAGGTGTACACACAACCTTAAGCAGGGGAAAAGTAAAAGGTTTGCAGCTAAAAGTAAGTAACAGAAAACACGCATTAATCCTTTCCTAGCTAATCCCACCAAAATGGCAACAAACACACACGAAATTACAGGGCTAGAAAACAAAAGGGGCCCAACAGAACACCAGATCATAGGAAAATCTTGAAAACCTCCAGCTACACAGTAAAACATTAACAGAGCTGCAGGGCTCATATCTCCATACAAGTGCAAAAAGGAAACACACCTGCCAAAAGTTTTTTTTTAATCAGCACAATCACAGAAGAACCTTGAAATGATAAACTGCAGCTAATAAAAGATATGAGTTTACAGTATAGCAGGAAATTAAATCAGGGTGACAAAAAGGCCGAACCCAGCCCCGGCGGCCTGGGAGTCAGTCCCCGTTCCACTCCCCGCTCATATGGACCATTTCCAGAGGCTGCCTCCACAGCAGGTGTCAAGGAGCCCTCCGGTGACGGTCACGCTCCACAGCAAGACAGACGGCGCGCCATGACCCAGAAGGCACGCCCCCTGCACGGGCCCCACCCGAGGTTCAGGCTGGTGAATGAGGGCTCTGCTCCCCACCGGGCTCACAGCCCCACTGTCCCCTCTCCGCCGTCCCAGCCACGAGTGCCTCCTGCACGCTGGGAGCCAACCACCCTGCGCCTACGAAAGACCACCCCACCGCAGCACCACCTCAACCCCCCCTTCCCTCCTCTTTGGAACCTTTGCCCTGCCAGTTCTCACTGCTGTGAATTGGTGGGGGGGGGGTGGTTCTCTGCTGCGCTCACACCAACTTTTAAAGGCCAGTGTGTCCAGTCTTTGTATTTGTCCCAGTGGCAGTACAGGTTCAAGACAGCCTGCTCGGCTCTTGTCAGAAACAGAAACAGAGCTCACTTTCGCCTCTTCCAACCCACTGATTTGTGTCTTGTTTTCCGTTCTGTTCGATGTGTGCAAAGGAACAGGCAGGGGTGGGCAAAAGCACAGCTGCAACACAAATCGATAACACAACGAATGCTACAAGAACGAGCTTTCACGTACTCCCAACTGTACACCTACTTCTGCCCACCGCTGTATGCATGTAACATTTGTATCCTTTGCTTTATAGTAACAGAACGAATACCCACGGACTGTTAGCTCCCAGTTTTGTCCCTCACCAGAACTTCCTTCCTGCTCCTTTCCTGCCTCAGGTTACTGGTCCATGTTGAATTTTGGGTGTATCATCCCCAACGACAACAGAACCCCAGTTACCATGTACGTCTCTCTGAACGGTGTACTAGTTTTGCTCGTTCCCGAGGTTTATAAAAGTTGTATTATACTATATATACTCTTGGATAACACTTTTATCGTTATACATTTGTGTCTTAGAATAATCCTTGTTATTAAACCTAACCAATGAACTAATGAATGTAATTCATTCATTACTCTGTATTATCATTGTGCAAAATAGCTCAATAAATGTTCTTACAGAGGCATCCTGATACATATTAACAGGAATTTCTCTACATTGTATTCATACAAGTGAAACTGACGAATCGCAGTGTGAACATGTATTTAACTCTTAATTTGTCAAATTATTTTTCAAAAGAGTTACAACTTCTTTTCCTACCAGCAGTGTGTAGCACCAATTCTTGCCAGATTTCTTAATTTTTCCCATCTGATTAATGTAAAACAGTGTCTCACCATAGCTTTAATTTGCATTTCCCTGGTTACCAATGAGGTTTATATGTCTAGTCACCACCATTCCTGTTACCTCCTTTCCAAAATTCCTTTTCATGTCTTTTTTTCAGAGTTAATCTTTATACAAATTATTTTTTTCAGGTACATGTTTTAATATCTTAATAAAATACATAAAGCCTAATTTCTGGTGTGTCTTTCCCTCCCTTTACGGTGTCCTTTGAACAAAAGCTATTAATTTCAATGGCGCTAAATTGATCATTCTTTTGTAGTTAATGGTTTTTATGTCTTATTTAAAAAATCCGTTCCTACTTGAATGTCATAAAAATAGTCTCCCATATGTTCTTCTAAAAGTTTTAAGGCTCTTTTCACACATTAAAAACTTAACGCATCTGGAACTGATTTGCTTTCTCTGTATGCGGAGGCTCAAGGCTCCCGTGTCCTCTCCCTCCCCAGCAGGACAGCGCAGCTCCGGAGTCCGGCCTCCTCCGCCCAGGCACCTGCGCGCCGCCGCTCCCGTCACGCACCGCCTCTCTTCCTTCCCACTGCTCTGTCTGCTTATCCACCAGCTGCCTTTCACGCAATTGATTAATTTTCTCTGTAAAGAAAATTTTAAATTTTCTCTTGTACAACTTGTTAGGTACTTTGGTTGTTAAAAGTGGGTTTTGTGTTTGTGGTTAATTTGGGGAACTACTTATAGATCTGATCTTATACCATCTTTTTTGCTAAATTCTTTATTTTTAATCAAATGTATGAAGCATGCCAGTTTTGATTACTTTCTAACCCTCTAATATTTTACCTCTATACATTCCTCATATTTGTACATGCATTTTCCACACATTTTTTCATGCAGACTGAACGGTTTTTGGTAAATTACATGTATTTTAGTGGACTGTATCTTTGAGTAACTCTTTCAAAAAGCCCTGTGGTTTGGGAACTTGGTCTTGGGTCTCTGAAAGTGCTTCCCCCTCCCTCTTCCACCACTAGAACCCTCTGTTCCAAGTCACTTGGCAGCAGGAAGTTGTGAGTGCTCTGGAATCTAGACTTGCAGCTGAGAAATCGGAAGCTAATCTCATTCCTCCTCCTTTTTTGGTAGGTTGCCCCACGGAAGCTTTTGGGATCTTTCTCACATACTTAGTGCAGAAATTTTAGCAGAATGTTTCTGTTGTTACTTCACTTTCATTATTTCCACTTTATACTTTGAGGGTCCTTCTCAATTGAAGAATTGCTTTTTAAGCTCTATTTAAATTTTCAGCCGTATGTGTTTGGGAAGTCTGCCTGCTGGATTTTAGGGGTATCTATCCTGTTACCAAAGGGTTACCTGAGCTGGTATTTCATCTTTGTTTTCTAAGCTGCTTCTGCAAACCACAATTCATCAGCCGTGAGTACAAATGGGACCCCCAGGCTTTCAAGATCGGGCTCAGCCTTTCCGTCCCCACCACTGGATTCCTGGCTGCCACTGCGCGTTCAGCTCTCAGGAGCTGCAGTTGACCGTTTCAGGGTTATTCTGTGATTGTGCTCAAAACAAAACAAAACAAAACAAAACAAAAAAACCCCAAACAGAAAAAACCTCTGGTGGGTGTTTCCTTTCTTCATTTTAAACATGATCTCTCTTATCTGTAGAATCTAAAAAACAAAAACCAACCAGAAACCAAAACAAAACCCAAATAATAACAACAAAAGCCTGGCTCACAGATACAGAGAGCAGACTGGCAGATCCAAGAGGCAGCGGTGAGGCATGGGGAAGGGGCCAAAGACAGGCTTTCCGGTTACAACCTAAGTCAGTCGTTGGGTATGAGGTACAGCACAGTGAACACAGTTAATAACAGTGTATCGTATACTTGAAAACTTCTAACAGAGTAACTTCCTAAGTTCTCACCGCAGAAAAAGAAACGTGTACCTATGTGTGGTGACGGATGTTACCTAGACACATGGTGCTGACCACTTCACAACACACACAAATACCGAAACACTATGCTGTGCACCTAACACTTGCATAATGACGTATGTCGATTATATCAACTGAAAAAATTAAAGAACTTTAAAAAAGGGAAAAGACAACCTACAGGAGAAAATATTTGCAAATCATGTATCTAATAAGAGACTGTATCTAGTGTATATAACTATTACAACTCAACAAAAAACAAACTAAACATTAAAGAAGGCACAGGAACAGTCATTGCTTCAAAAAAGGTACAGAAAGAGGCGGTAAGAGCGCTACGAGCCCAACTTCGTCAGCCATTACAGAACACCCCCAAAAGCACGATGAGACACCACTTCCCATCCACAAGGGTGGTTACAGCCTAATTAACAGAGGAGAACAAGTTGGCAAGGATGGGAAGAAATCAGAATTTCATACGTTGCTGGTGGGCAGATAAAATGATGCAGCCACCGGGAAAAATAGTGTGGCAGTTCCTCAAAAGTTAAATTACCATATAATCAGCAAATCTACTCCTGGGAATATACCCCGGAGAATTGAAAATAGACAGGCAAACAGACAGACGCAAAACTCAGAGCAGCACTATTCACAATAGTGAACTGTGAGTTAAAAAGGCAGAGCGGACACATAAACAAACTGTGGAAAACACACACACAACAGAACGTCCCTCGGCCACGAAGTGAACTGCAGCGCTGACACACGCTACGATGAGGACGGACCTCAAAAACACACACGAAGGACACCGGGCACAAAAGGCCACA
>PVKM010007817.1:0-40509 GCA_004027735.1 Carollia perspicillata | reverse complement strand
AGTGCCTCTAGCTGTTGGGGTATGGACACAGAGAGGGGTTTGTCTGGAGTTGTAAGTGTTGGCAGATGTGTATAAGCTTAAAATGAGGAAGTCAAGAATATTTTTAAGAGAGTAACAGTAAACATGGTACAACCAGAAATAGAAGCTGAGTGTGGAGGAAGAATATGAAAGGAGAAAGCAGCTGATCAATAGTGAGACAATAGGAATCAATGAGTTGGGCACCCCCCCAGTGAAGTTACTATTAATGATGATAGCTCTTAGGTGGTCACTTGAGATTACCTGTGATTTGAAACAAGTAGATCTGTAAATATTCAGCCACTGTGTGTGTTTGTGTTGGGGGGTGGGGGATTCTGCCCACAGAGCCTCCCTCCCATCCACCAGGGATGAAAATAATCCTACCAAGACATGATCTGCTTGGTGAGGAATGGTGACTAATCTCTTAAAGGAGAAGGGCCAAGAACCTTTTCCTCAGTGGGCTTTTATTGGGTTCATTTTGCACAGAAATACAGGTAAAGCTCATTAATCATTGCCACTCAGTAAGGGTCAAACAATAGATAACAAAGAACTCTGAGGGCCTATTTTGAATCAGGGTCAGATAGCTAAAGAGCTATAAAACTTTGAGCAACAAACTCACTTCTTGCTTGGACCTTTATTTAATTGAGAGCATTCTAAACAAAGCAGGTTTCACAGGATTTTACATATTCTTTCTCAGGCCTGATTGCCCTAGGGAACCTGCCCTTCCCAGCACAGGGTGGTACCCACCACCAGCATTGTCTCAGGATCAAGGCATTGTCTCAGGCTTAAGGCAGTGTCTCAAGCTTAAATTAAGTCAGGTGGGGGAAGTAAGGCAGCCAAGAGATTAGGAGACAGTTTGCAAACAGAATGAAGACTCCAGCTATGTCAGAATAGCTGGGGAGTGAGGGTCCATCACCCCCTCTTTACTGCAGCCCCTTGAGTCCCTCCTTGAGGGTCTCCCAAGTGATCATGTGTGGCTTAGGTTGCCCCCCACTGAGGGGTCTTACCTGTCATTGACTAACTGACCAAGCACTGGGGGCCAGAGATGGATGAAGCAGAAGACACATCCTCTTTTGTCTTCACCAACATAAGCATACTTCCATTTGCTTACTTAAAAAAATAATGAGCCTTCCTTTCGTCTTTTTGTCTTCAAACAATACCCACCTGCCATCACAATCTTATCCACACTTCTTTCAAAATACGAACTCATTTAGTTACTGGACATAACTTACTGTTTTTTACAAAAGAAAAAAAAAAACATTATATAGGTTTCATGCTATCAACTACTTAAGAGCTAATGGGCAATGTGGCCACACTTTTATTTTAAACATTCTACCTTCTTTTTCTCTTACATTCCCCTTCCTTCAGGTGCCATTCTGGGAGAAGGATCTGCCACTCAGTGTCTTAAATGTATCTTGAGAGATAGGAGCAGATCCACTATCTCCAGTGAAACTGAAGTGCTAGACCTGTAACTGTGGGAGAACTGTAAACTCCTGTTACAGCCCTGCCACCCCCTGCTGTGTGTATATGTGTATAATACTTTGTCTTTCAAAGATTCAGTGTTGGAACTCTTGGTGTAAATACACATTTGGTTTTAAATCTATTTGTATGTCTATCTATCTATTATCTATCTATCTATCTAATCATCTATCATCATCTATCTATCTACCTATATCTATCGTCTCTCCCATGACACTTCTTGCTTTCACCCTATCCAAGTGATCATCATCTCTCACCTAGATTTTGGAAAACCCTTTACCTATTTTCCAGCTTCTTCTTTTCTGCTTATTACACTTTTCAGTCTGTTTTAAATGAAAAAACAGAATAACCTGGGAAAAGCTTAAGATCACAACACTCATTTGCTAAAGAGCCTTCTTCAATTGATCATTCTTTTCGCTCTCAAAGTGAATGTTAAAATATTTACTTTCATCTGTAAAACCATTTAACATCTGACTCCTTGCTACCTCATGGACCTTATCCACCACGGTGCTTCTCTTTTGTCACCCCCTATTCCTCCATAATTTTTAAACCTGCCAGCTACATGACCACCTGAATATCTTTGTCCCTACTGTCCCTTTGCCTGGATGCTCTTCCCACACACTTCTACATTTTAAAATATATTTTCAGTGAAACATTCCAGCTTAAACTAATCAGAAACCCATCCCCTACATCTAATTTCCCCTTCCCTGCCTTTATTTTTTCTTTAGCACTTACTCTATTTAATGCAAGGATTTTTTTTTTTTGGTTTCTTTTTTCTTAACTATTTTATTGTTTATGCTATTACAGTTGTCCCAATTTTAGTCCCTTCATCCCCCTCTACCTACCCTCTGCTGCCATAATCAGCCCCCTCACTGTTGTCCACATCTATGGGTCCTTCATATATGTTCTCTGACTAATCCTCTCACCTTCCTCCAGTAAACCCTCACCTTCCCCCTCCCTTCTTACAGCTGTCAGCTGTCAGTCTATTCCATGATTCTATGTCTCTGGTTCTATTTTGCTCATTAGTTTATTTTGTTCATTAGATTTACCTTATGAGTGAGATCATATGGTATTTGTCTTTCACCAACTGGCTTATTGCACTAGTTTTCTGCTCCTTCACTGAAATCAATGTCTTTAAAAAGGCAGCTATTTTTGCCTGTTGTGTTCACCAGTGGATCACAGCCTATACAAGTAGCAGATGCTCAAGAAATATTTGTTGAATAAGTAAATGAATAATTCTACTTGTTCCATTTTATAAGTTTCTAGTATACAATTTAGGTCATGTTAATCAAACTCCCACAAGGAATGTGTTATATATTTTTCAATAATGTTGCTGTACTTAGATTAGGTTTTTTCAATAAAATTTCAGGTTTGGTTACTAATAGAACTAGTATTAAGAATACAATGTGTCTTTGGAACTGGTTTCTTAAGACCTCATTTATGATCAAAATGTTAACCATATCTCATGCATTACAAATGTAATATAGTGTTTTTGTTTTTTTGACTGTGCTGTTTTATTTTTTTTTTTGGTTGTAAGCAAGTTGTGTATTGAAATATAATCATTCTGTTTAAAAAAATAAGAATACAATGCCTACTTATATGTATATATATATATATATATATATGCCTCAATTTTAAAACAAATTAAAAATACCAGACTGAAATTATCAATCAGGACTTTTGAGCAGAATTTCCAGCCTGCCACAAAATTAGTTGATACTTAGTTCTCACCTGTAAAAATGAAGAAATTAACATAAAGGATTATGGAAGCCCTCTCATTACAAAATTCTATCAAATATGTACCTACCTCTAAAGCAGAGGGAAAAAAAGAAAATTTTTTAAATTATACTTAATTTCCTATTAAATAAGGATGTCTATGTATAACATATCAAGGGACATACTTGGTGCCTAGTGATCACTTAATAAAGGTCATTTATTATTATTGTAAGGGTAGGAACTATCATTTATTGATATTTGTCTTTTATTTATTGTTGTCTTTTTATTCTCCTTAAGATAAATAGTGTGATTTTTAATTTAGCTATGGAAAGAAAATAAAACCTATGTTATTATTGAAAAAAGCATTTTTTTTTAAAAAAAACAACCTATAACTGTTGTAAACTTAAGTACAAAGCAAATATTTGCAACTTGTACAACTTTTCAGAATATAATAGTAAAATTACAAACAAGTATATATATTATCTATGGTTAAAGAGTAAACTTCTTAGTTTAATACATATTTTTATTTCACTTTAAATTAATAATTACATTTTTATATATGAAACATTTTAGCCCTGAATGATGTGGCTCAGGGGTTAGGGGTCATCCCACAAACTGAAAGATTGCCAGTCCATTCCCAGTCAGGGCACATGACTAGATTGTTGCCCAGGACCCAGGGGTGGAGGCATGAGAGAGGCAACTGATGGAGTTTTCTCTCATACATCAAAGTTTCTCTTCCCCTCTCCCTCTCTTCTTCCTTCCCTTCCTCTCTCTCTAACGATAAATAAGCAACAGTGTGGTGATTGTTGTGGGGAGGGAGGCATAGGAGGACTAAATTGTAATGGAAAAAATACAATTTAAAAAGTGCAAAAAAATTTTTGAAAACTTTTTAAACGTTTGTGCTTTTAACATTCAAATTGTGTAAAGTTTCTATTCTTACTTATGCTATAAGTAATACGTATTTTCTTAAAGTCAAAATTTACTTATAATATTTCTTATGAACTATCTAGAGCTAAGAGACCCCAAAGCACCATTTTCTATCTCCAAGTCCAAAATTATTCTGATTCACAATATTATTTTTGAAATTACAAAGATATTTGAGGCAAAATATTTATTTTCATTTTAGTAAGAGCCTTTCATTTTTTCAGTCACTTTTAATTTCTTTCAGACAATGTTGAAAATTATGTACTTTTATGAGGATAGTAGAGTTAACTTTATTTCAGGTTATTATAAGAATATGTGCAATTTTAACTTTTTTTTTTCCTTTAAGAAATGAAATACTAACCCTGGATGGTATAGCTCAGTGGATTGAGCATGGGCCTGTGAACCAGAGGATCACGGTTTGATTCCCAGTCAGTGCACATGCCTGGGTTGCAGGCCAGTTCTCAGGAGGGGACACACAAGAGGCAACCATACATTGATATTACTCTCCCTAACCCTTCCCCTCTAAAGATAAATAAATAAAATCTTTTTAAAAAAGGAAAAAAAGAAAAGAAATACTACTTCTGTGGTATTCAAAGTTATAAAATAATAATGATTATGAGGATAGAAATATTTATATATTTTCAATGTTTTTTTAATTTCTATGTTAGATTTTGCCCCATATAAATTATCTATTTCTTCTATTTTTGAGCTTTACTGAGGTATAATTGAAAAGTAATATTGTAATATAATTAAAATGTACAGTGTGATGATTTGATATGTAATACATTATGAAATCTTTCTCAAACAAAAGCTAATTAACACATCCTTTATCTCATATATTTACTTCCTGTGGTGTGTGTATGTGTGAGAATGAGAGAGAAGATAAAAGATCTAACCTATAGTAAATGTCATGCATATAATACATACAAAACAGTACAGTTAACTATGATGACCATGTTATTCCCTCTTATCCAGCTATTTCATTTCTGTATATATATTCAAAAAATACAAATTACTATCTTGAAGAGATAACAGCATTACTGATGAACGGATAGAGAAAATGTGATAATTTTATACAATGGAATATTAGCCTCAACAAAGAATGAAACCTAGTATTTCTAATGACATGGATAATTGTAATGAAATAACCCAGCCTGAGAAAGAGAAATATTGATGATATCAGTTAAATGTGAAATGAAAAAAATTAAAAAGTTTAACTTAGGAAAACAGAGAGTAGAATGGTGTTTGCCAGCAGCTAGAGAGGGAGGAAATGGGGAAAGACAAGGATAAGCATACAAGCTTCCAGTAGAAAAATTTAAAACTGAATTGAAGAAAGGAATTCTATAAAAATGACTTTATAATCTTGAAAAATATAAATTGAAAGACCAAATATAAGCTTTTATTAACTAGGAATAAAATAGATGATGAACTTATCATAAGTATATGAAACTAAAACAAAAAAAAAAAAACTCTACATTTTGAAATTTTAATACCTCCCGTCCAATTTTTTTTAGTTTATGTGCACAAAATATATCTTCAAAGTATTTTTGTACAATGGAACATTAATGCATGTTTTTTAAAATTTTTGGTTGCTTAACTTTTTTTGTCTTTTTTCTTTGTCCTTTTATTTTATCTTTTATTTTTTATTGTTGTTCTGTTATAGTTGCCCCACCTCTTTCCCTTTTGCTCTCCCCAACCCATCACCCTCCCCTCTCAAAGTCAATATTCCCCTATGGACCCTACCTATGAGTCCTCTAATTGTGTTCCTTGGCTTACCCCTTCCCTCTCTTTTCCCTGTGATGCCCCTTCCTTCTTCTCTCTGTTCATTGTCAGTTTGTTCTTTATTTCCAAGTCTCTGGTTATATTTCACTCATTTGTTATTTTTGTTGATTAGGTTCCACAATGCATGTTTTATTAACATTTCTAAATGTGCTTTCTCAGATTTCAGTAGTTTTCAGAAAGAAATCTTACAGTTTTGATGTCCTTCAAAAGAGCAATTTTTCTTCAAAAAATACGATCTGATTAAATATTTTTGAAGATTTCATTTATTTATTATTAGAAAGAGGGGAAGGGATGAAGAAAGAGAGAAGCAGAAACATCAATGTGTTGTTGCCTTTGGTGTGCCCCCTCTGGGGACCTGGCCCACAACCCAGGCATGTGCCCTGACTGGGAATCAAACTGGTGACCTTTTGGTTCATGAGTGGCACTCAATCCACTGAGCCATACCAGCCAGGGTGATTTTATTCTTAACAGCATTAATTCAAAACAAGTAATTTTGACACATATGCTAGGGACTTGTTATTTAGATTCACACTGTACTTCATCAAAGATTATTACTTCTAAAACCATTTACTTAGCATAGTATTTATAATTGTTACATAATATATTTTAACCTTTGACTTTAGTTTTTCTTAAATTACCATACACAAACATTTTGTAAAATTATGATCTTCTTTTATCTTTAAAATTTTAAAACAGCCCTGGCTGGTATAGCTCAGAGGATTGAGCACGGGCCTGCGAACTGAAGAACCGCAGTTCAATTCCCAGTCAGGGCACCTGCCTGGGTTGCAGGCCAGTTCCCAGTAGGGGATGCACGAGAGGCAATCACACATTGATATCTCTCTCCCTCTCTCCTTCCCTTCCCCTCTAAAGATAAATAAATAAAAGCTTTTAAAAAATTAAAACATATTCTTTTATATGATAACAACAACATTAGTTCAATTAATTTGCTTACTTTTGTTGAGCAATAGTATTTAAAGAAAATAAATATTTAAAAAATTAAATGAAAAACTCTCTTGCAATAAGTTTCCCCAAAATTTAATTGTCAAATTTCTGTCTCATTTTTATGTGATGTCTTAGAAACATTATGTGAACACCTGGCAAATTCGCGTGTTCTATTTGGAGCCATTTAAAATATCCAAAGAATAAAAAATGCTTGAACATCATATTATGTAATTGGCTAGACGCAAAATTAAACTTACTTTTAACTCAAAATACAGAATGATCACACAGTAAGGTACCTGAACCTACAGAAAGAAAGCATTCTAGAAAAAGTCAGAAACTTAATACTCACAATAATGGCTTTGCTTGTGGCAAAGCTTCATCCTGCTTTTGTTCTTACCTGACTGCCTGGGTTCTTGAGCCATTTAAATGCTCTTCTAACCCAAAGATTATACTTTTCAGTAGACTGTCCCTTTAGATTACTGACTATATCAGGAAATCAATCATGAACAATAAGATTGACATAAATCTTTTATAGTTTTTGAAGTGCATATTTAAAAGTAAACCAGTATAATGTTTTCACAAAAGTTTTTTCTATATTTGATTTAACAAAGTTATCTCTAAATCAGTGAATATTTATTTTTGTAAGTTTTGTACCTTTATTTAGACATTGATATTTAATGAAGTACAGTTAATGTATAGTTCTCAGTCATTTCATGTACTTACTTGAATTTACTCTTATTGATGTTGTATTCTTGGGTCTCCCTCTAGACTGAAGGTTAAGGACTCACATATCTCAAACTGCATGCTACTTTGTGTAAGTTTTTTAAATTGTAAAAAAACATAACAATAATACTGATTGTTTAAATAAAACCATTGGAAAAACATGTCTCTTGTAAGCCTTATTTCGCAGATTGTATCATGTGCCAATAAACTCTTTCTTTCCTCTGTGTGAAAAGGCTCAATATTTGTTGAGCATACTTCCATAAATAATTAATTTTAGCCATGACCATCTGATTTGATTTGACCAATGGAAAACTGACAAAATGCTATTTCTGAGTTGACTCCTTTACAGAGTGACATTACATGTTTCTGCTTCCACCTTATTCCTTGAATGTCGTGCCACAATTAGCCACTATTGCTTCAGCCAGAGTACCGGAATGAAAGCACATAGACCAAAATTTGATGTTCAGGTTTAGTTCAGAGTTTCTCATTTGAGATTAGCTGGACTGTGGACTGATGAGGTTTAAATAAAATAATCATAGTATTAAGCTATGGAGGTTTGTGGGCAGGAGATGTTGTTTGTTATGCAGAATCACTGTAGCATAAAACTAATATTCTCTAGCACAGAGAGTGTTTAATACAACTGTAAACAAATACTTAAAGACAGAAACCACTTAAGAAGCTTATTGATAGTAAAAACAGCATATCATAAATCTTCCATCTTGATTAACTCTAGCGTCATGTTCACAGGTGATGAGTTATTCTCAAAGTCCTGATTGTACAACATTTAAAATATTTAAAGATTATCTGAATGAAAGTTAATATATATGTATGTGTATGTATATGAAATATATATATATGAAATTTATTTCAGATCTTTAAGTGTCATTCTCAAATCACTTTCTTACTTCCATTCACATACCATGAGTAATGCAAGCATTTCCTCACAAAGAAATAGAAAAATAGCCAGCCTGTGTAACTTTTTAAATGTTAATATTAGAGATGTTTTATGTAAATAAAACATATTATTCAATTACATAATCCCTAGAATAGTAACACATACGTCAGTGATTTAATAGTTTATGGTGTGTATTCAGTCCCTGTTTGGAGAGTTAATGTGTGTCAGGGAAGATGAGCTTTCCCTTGAAGAGGTTATTTTACATTTGCTTTGAAGGGTGGAGAAGTATTCGCATTAAATTAGATATTCCAACTTCAACATAGATTTTCAGGCTATGATAGATTTATGGGTCCCTTGAGTTCCTGCTTTTCTAATTAGTTCTATAGTATAAAACAAGGCTCACAGGGAAGGAAGTGCAGACAAAATAAGCAATGCATTTCCTTAATTTTATAGATTGTTTAATGGAGCCCAAATATTTCAAGTTCATAAAGTTTATTAGAACTCCAAATCAAATATCTGTCCTAGGTGCCTATGTGTACCTCTTCCCTGTAGAAATGCCAGTCAGACATCTGACTTCTGGGATACCAGTCAGACATTTGAAATTTGACAGGCCTAAAATTGAGTTTATCTCTACTTTCCCCAGCTAAGTGCAGTCTTCCTTTATTCTTACTCTATTAAAAAGTTGTTAGGTGGGGTGAATGTCAGTATTAACAAAGATCACAACAACAACAAAAAGACGGCACACTCAAATTTAGTAATGTAGGAGACTTTAATCAGGGACGGTTAATGCATATGGGAGCTGGTGCAAAGGAAGCTAAGAAAGAAGACATGCTGAAGCACCCTAAATTTATCAAAGACAAGGAGCTACAGACATCACTCGGTCTAAGGAGGAAGGGAGAGGGAGAACAAGTGAAACATGGAGCTGAAGTTGTCCATAACTACAATCGTGAGAGAGTCCTGCTCAAAAGGAATTGTGAACTTGGGAAGAAAAACTCAGAAAAGGATAATCCATGACTAGACAGGAGACAGCCACACAACTAAGTACATCAGCTTCACTCTCCACCTCTAATATCCTTCCCCCTGATGATTTTCACTCACTAGATCCAACAGGAAGCTGAGAAACTAGGGGAAATAAAAAGGCCATTGACCAAGTCAGTCCAGGTTGGTCCTCTGGTGCCAGAGCAGGGTGGAGAGGATGAAAACCGACCAGAAGGGACAGGCAAAGTGCATCTAAGGCACATATTCAGCATTTAGAGACAGAAATGAGAGAATCCTTCTCAATTTCTCCCTCTCCTTTACCCCACCCAGATTAAAAGGACATTTTGGTTTATCTAAAACCCAAATGGAATGTTACCTTTCAATGGAATAGTGTAATGGATGGAAGCAAGGACTAATGGTGAATTGCCCACAGGATCTCAGTATTTTTTAAAATTAGGTGAGAAATCAGAAGTGATTTAGATACCTCATTTAGCTTTGACAGTTTTGAGGAGCTTTATTATGAATTCCAGGACATTCAAAGCATAAGAAAACCAGAGTTATTCATCTGTAAGTATGGATGAAAGTGTGATTTTACAGGGGCCCTCTGAGATCCTATGTATAAAACTCTCCTCCCCATGTAACCCTAAGAACAAAGCAGCTATGTCGGGGCACCATGTCTGAGAAACTTCCACGGGAATATGTACAATTTTATCACAGTGACTAGAATCCTTCAATAAAAAAGGGAAAGTCGATCAGTTTCAAGTGTGTATAAGATTTGAGGAAGGAGTTAAAGTGACTCAGAAGAACCGTGCTACAAATCCATAGTTTGCATCAGCCTGTACTTTCCTCAACAACTTCTGGGCTGTGAAGAGAATGTATCTGCAGGTAATTCCTGAGCTGGAGAAATAGTGAGGCTGTTCACCCAACCTTCTCTTCCCTAGAGGGCAATTAGAGCTACACCCTATGGGGCAGAGAGGAAAGGGTGTACCACCTGTGTTACACCTGTGTAAAATAAAAATGGTTTTAAAAGAGACTCTTCACCAGCTACTGAAGTAATCCCATATTTTAAAATGGCACAGAAGGTTTAGAATAACTAAAATTATAGAAAGACATACATATTTTAATTCAAAAAGGTCATGTAAATGAAACAGTTTGCATCTAAAAAAATTAAGAAGTTTCTATTTCTGTTTAATCAAAGTATTTTGAAGAACCAGAGATATTTGGTAAAAATGAAGTGCCAGTTTTAGAAGATATTCCTATGTTTCTATAAACATAACTTATGCTTTGCATTTCTACTTTTAATCTTGGAGTCCAAACTATACAATATGACAGGTATGAGTCCTTACAGTGTGGATAACTTTCAAAGGAAGTATGAACACTAAACTTGTCCATACATGGAAGGTACAATTATCCTTGGAAATATGGAGAAAAGTATGTGAAATCCAGAGTATCTACCTATAAAGCTAAGCTGTGAACAGCACTTTTTCCTACCCAGTGTATAACGAATGCCTGCAGTACATATTTTTCAAATAATGATGAAGAAATAGGAGGCTGCCCACAGGTGTGGGTGAATTAATGAAGTAATTAATAAATATGGCTTCATGAAAGAATTTTTTTTCATAAAACTACTAAAATATAAAGTGCCTCTGGTAATGTGTCAGATCAAGATATGCCATGACTTGATTCACTTCATATGGCAATATTCCCATGTAAATCTATCAGAATATATTTCAGTTGCAGAAATGGGTATTTACCTTCAGAAATTTAAACTCAACAAAGATTTGAAGTATCTTGTACCTTTT
Organism: Carollia perspicillata; assembly: GCA_004027735.1. Taxonomy (NCBI): domain Eukaryota; kingdom Metazoa; phylum Chordata; class Mammalia; order Chiroptera; family Phyllostomidae; genus Carollia; species Carollia perspicillata. Next base: position 29,253 of record PVKM010007817.1, on the reverse strand, counting down.
TTAATGATACAGATTTGTAGAATTGGGTTGTCTGTTCCTGGGGAAAACAACATCACTGTTCTTTGAAGTGGCTTTTGTGTTTGCCTACTATGCGGACTGTTACAGGGGTAATTTTTCTAGGCACTTCACCCCCTTTCATTCACTCTGTTCAGTGGGGGATGACAGCCAGGTGTGCTAGTGGGAATAGTTGATGCACTGAAATTATCTCAGAAGTAGCCAAATCCTCTTGCTTTCTTACACTTGGCTGTGCTCCGGTGGCATTAGTATCTACTAGCATACCCTCTAACTCACATTCCACAAGTCAGTGGGTTGTTTGTAAGGTAGTAAACTTATCATGTCCACCCTCTGCATAAAACCCTTTAGTGACATAGAACAGAGCCTCAGAAGAGTCCCCAGTGTCTCATTATATCCCACAAGGCTGTTAATTATCTGTGTTTCTCAGGAGACCACAATTATCACCTTAGGAGGAGAAAATTGTCCATTGTACCAAGTTGGCCCTGAAATGAAATCTTGTTCCATACCCACAAGATCTTGGTAACACTGCTCCTCAGTCATTCTGACATATGAAAACATCTCAGTTTTTCAAATGACCATGAGAAGGTTGGAGGACCTCTTAAGTTTTACTAGTTCTCAGTGAAATATTAAACCCCAAGCACAGTAAATTATTCACAGTTCACTTAGTAAGCAATGTTTTATCTTACCTCAGACATGTCTACATTCTCCTCACTCTTCTAAAAAAGTTCTTCATCTCTATAGATCTAATTACAGGACCAACAAATGTCACTTTAGATATCTTTTCTGTGCCCCGTCCAAAATATAGGTTACTTCTCCTTCCTAGACCTATCAAGACAACGTATACTTTCAAAATGTCACATGTTCCATGTACTCATCTTACCTGCTACATTTAAATCTACTTGAAAGTCAAAATATTGACATATTCATAACTGTGACCTGTGTTCCCATACTATGATGTACTTACCAGATACTGGCATATACTGTGTACTTAGACATAAATGAATTAGTGAGGGTGGTACTAACTTGAGACTAGATGACTTGATTTTGAGTATGTATTCCAGTATCATTGTGTGTGATCATGGTCACACTGCTAATCAATTCACAGCATCCTCTGGTGCTCCCTACCCTGCAGGATTTCAGTAAAGATTAAGTGAGATAATGTATGTGAAATCACTGTAAATACTGATTTATGGCTCAATCATTTTAAATTCAAACTGTAAATTTCTAAATGTTAATAGAAATGCTGTTGATCCATAAGGTTCATTTTTCCTAAATGGATTAAAAAGTTTGTGGACTACGTAGCTTGTTAGAGAATTTAAATGGCTGTGTAACCAGGCATATAGCATATTAAAAACAATTAATTCAACTATTTAATCAGCCTGTATTTGTGTGTAGGGTAAGTCACAGAAAGGAGCAACTCATGATGTACACAAAAAACATCTTCACAACTATTTCTTCTTAAACTAAATTTTTTCCAAGTCGTCTAAATTTTTTGTTTTAAAATTGGGCAAAATCAGCCAAACTAAAAGAAATGCAACAGCTATATGTTAATAAAGGTTTTATAGCAATATGTTTTTTCCTCCCTCAGAGAAAATTTTGCTACAATTTTCTTAATTAGCATAATTGATAACATGTATGGAGATATCTGGCATTTTAATCATGCAGATATATGTCTTTTTCTGTCTACAGTAAAATTAAAAGCCATTAGCAGTCTTTTACTTTCAGCAGTAGATGGAAAGGAAATTAAAGCAGGGCTGGTAATAAGTGACCAATATGTTCAATTTAAAAGATTCCAAACCTGGGTCACACACCTGGGAAAGAGAGGCAACAAAATACGGTGACTAATACATAAGAAAAACTGCTATACACACAATACATGGGGACTTCTGAAGTTTTTAGTAATATGCTCTGTAACATATAAGTTAGCCATTACACTTAAGACCAAGATTTTTTGTTTGATTAGCACCAACTTTTGTGTAGATTTAAAAAGAAACAGAACCAAACAATGTTTCACTCACTGTTATTTCTTATTTCATTCATGAGTTTAACTGTGGGTATTTGGTTAAGGGCATCTAAATACGTACAAAATTACTTTCACCATGCGTTCTTGCAGCTTATGAGACTATTAAACTTTAAACTATTAATATGCTAAACAATAATAGTAAATGGATGACTGTCATGTACACCCATCTAGACATTGTCATTAGCTCACTTTCAGGTAATGTAGGCAGTTAAAAACGTTCATATCTTTACTCATTGTTTGTTTGGGTTCTTTGTCTTTTTTTTTTTGTTACATTATGAAGTTTCTTTGGCAAATATATGTACTGTAAATTAATTTAAAAAAGAAATGTTACAAACAGCTGTAATTGTAGAATTGCCTTAGACAGGGTCAGTGGCCTGTGGGTAATATCAAGAATTTATCATTATAGAAACTAGAAGGATGACAAAGAGCCAGGAATTTAACATTCTATTTCCATTTTTTATATGCCTCAATGAAAGCTGAATCACTGGAGATTTTGGTTCATGTTTCTAGCATGCTCATCTCTTTAAGCATAATTGGGTTTAACGTTTGGGAATCATATGAATGAAGATACCTGATGAGGCTATGACTGAATGAGAGCACAAAGAAATAATGGATAGAAAGAAGAGAGAGGAGTCCTGAGAACAGAACTAGAGGGAATGCCTATTTTTGGAAGTCAGAATAGGAGAAGAAATAGTCAGGGTCTGATATATAGTGTATGATTTCGTATAAACCAAAGAAGAATATTAAAGGGAATTGCAATCAATTGCTGAGAATCTACAGAGGCTTAAAAGGCCCTAAGAGGTGAATTGTAATGTGTTACTAGGGTCAGCATATTTTTTAACATTTACAAACCATACGTTACAGACAAATAAAGAAATAAAGGAGATTAAACCTTTTAAAAATATCAGTAGAAAATTTAGCTAAAGTAAGTTATGAGTTGTTCACATTAGTTTATTACTAATTAAAATTGTTGAGTGTTTCATTATAAATTTTAAGTTGAAGGAAATTTATTTTTTTTAAAACTTTCCTTCTTTGACTGCCTTAATTTTTTAAAAAGTGGCCAACAATTTTTTTTCCTACTGCTTTATTCTGGTACTCATGAAATCTAACCTACATGTTACTAACCTGCCTTGATTCTCTTCTCTCAATTTACATGAGCTAGTCAGCAAAAGTAATTGTAAACGAACATACTTAGAGTCATGTTAAGATCAACAAGATATCTTTTAATGATAACTTTAGTCAATACATAGATATTCTCTCTTTATCTTCTATTCTTATAAATAATTCACTTGCTCTATATTTTATTTTAAATGTTATATATAAATTACCAAGGCAATGTACAGCCTCTTGAGTACTTTAACAAATAATTGATCTTTTGTCACGTTAATTTTATTTTTATTGCATGACTTTGTATAACATGTAAAAAACTTTCAATTTGGTAAGGTTTATAAAGGGCAATTTTATTTAATAGCAGCTGCCACTGAATGTGAAGGATTAGTTCTTCCTTTTTATGACTTTTTTCTTTATATGAGCAAGTCATCCTTAAAGGATAATAAAATTGGTAACAAAATGAAAAATAGTGAAGTTTCAAGTTTCAAAAACATTTCCTTATTTTAAAAAGTGGTGGCCTTAATTAAATATTTTTTTTAATCAACAAAATAATGCAAAACAACCAGGACATCTACATCAAACATCTTGATTAAGGAGGCTAGGTGAAGTGTGTTGTACTGAAAAAAGGCCGTGTCCTTTTCAGAGGTTACAATCTCAACTTCAAATTCATGACTTTTTCTATAAAACCAAAGGTCTATACTTGCTTGTGCAAAGATTTCCTTTAGTAATTAGAGTCCCATTTAACTGGAGCACAGATCCAAATTGAAGTCAGTACCATTGTATCATATGTGTGTTTACAGCCACTGAGAATATAAATTTACCACAGTTGAACAGTAATCATTAAGTTTTATTCAGTTTGATTATGGGAACAACTTTTGTCATTTTTGAGCACCACTGTGAATCTAGCATACAATTTGAGCACAGTAGAAATCAACGGATTTCTGAGAGAGTTGATTTTATCTCCTTTGTTTGTATGTGAGGTTTATAATTGTTCATATGGAGAATAACACAAAAATTAATAAGTAATAATACAAGAACAAACTGAGTTTTGCATACTCACAAATGTGCTACTTCTGCCCCACCCTGTATTGTCAAAATTTGGCATATGGGAAGTGGTCTTGTTGAGAAGGTTCTACTGAGAGATAGGAAGGATAATTTGGTTTAAGTAGGGTTGCACTAACTCCACACAAATGGAGTAACTCCTTATACAATAGCTAAAGTAGAGTCTCATAAAATAGGGGTTTATTTACTAAGGAGGTAGAGCTCAATTTAACTAGCATGAGAATTAGAGAAGCACTGTGTTTAGAGAAGCAACTTGTTTATTGTAACATCCCAGTTACAACACATTGAATCAATCCCCAAAATGACAAAATCTACAAGCCACATGGTGATATTATTTTCTTGTAATCTATTATTTTTTTTACTAATTTGGTGTTACTATTAACTTATGGAATCACTCCCTTATCTTTAAGGAATATTAACTTGTTGGAAACTGCCCTGCCTGGTTTTGGAAGCTGTAATTCCCCTTGCCAAATGCTGAGTAAAGGACCTTGGGACAATAAGTCACTTAGGAGACAAAGGTTATCTTCCTTGTAGAGGCACCACCTTTGCCCCCTTTCTCTTCACCCTTCTTGGCCCCAGGTGGATGACTGGTTAGCTGATGACAGGTAAGATTCCGCAAAAGAGGGACAACCTAAGATAGGCATGGTTGAGAAGGGGCCCTCAGGGAAGAACTTGGGGGATTATAGAAAAAGGGGGTGATGGACCCTCGCCCCTCAGCTTTCACACAGCCTGAGTCCTCATTCTGTCTTCCAGAAGTCTTCTAATCTCCTGGCTGCCTTACTTCACCAGCCCGACTTAAGCCTGAGACAATGCCTTAAGCCTGAAACAATGCTGGAGGTGGGTGCGGCCCTGTGCTAGAAAAGATGAGTTCCCTAGGGTGATCAGGCCTAAGAAAGAATGCATAAAATCCTATGAAACCTATTATGCTAATACCTTCAATTTACACAATAAGGGTCCAAGCAGGAAGTGAGTTTGTTTCCCAAAGTTTTATGGCCCTTTACTATCTGACCCTGACTCAGAATAAGCCCTCAGAGTTCTTTGAATGTTATCTACTGTTTAATCATTTCTACCTGACAATGATTGATGAGATTTACATATACACCCTGTATTCCTGTGCAAATTGAACCCAATGAAAGCTTGTCAAGGCAAGGGTCAAGGTGCTCTCCTCTTGAGAGGTTGGCCAATGCACTCCAAGGCTTTTTCTCCTCTTGAGAGAGAAGCAGCATGATCCCTCTTCCTCCACAGGACTCAGTAGTCCATGTGAATTTGTCTTGTCTCATCTATAACATCACAGACCCCAGGAGAAACTTAACTAGTTAAGTGTGCAGAGGTTATTATGGAAGGTATCTGAAGTGATAAGGAAATGTGAAATTGAAACAAAATCAAACAGAACTAAGTATATTTGGAATGTACTGTAAAGTTAGATTTTCCTGATCACTCCACCAAATTCACCCTGACCCCCTACTGGAGTAGTTTGGAGCAACTCAAGGCAGAATAGCTTTCAATTCCAGAATGTCTATTTAAAAAAAAAAATTCAGTGTTTTATTTGTCATTCTAATTAATAGCTTTAAGATAAGTATTATTTGTCTGGAACTTCTTTATAGGAATGCAGATCATTGATTTTATGTCTTGGAAGATCAAAAGCACATTGCTTAGTTCATTTATTACTTGGGAAAAGTTATGTCACATCAATGAGTAAGTTAAAGCCTAAGAAAACAAAAAATAATACCACCCTATCCTTCTTCGTCTTTTTACATGTAGGTTGCCAAGGAGAGTATAATTATAAAGAGGAAGCAGAAAAATATATTTCAAAATTAGGCTTAGAAAATTTCAAAAGTTTTCTTTTCAGGATCAAGCTTGCCTTGGGACTTAACAAATAAAAACAATATATTCAATATTTGTTAAATTTTTAAATTGTTGTGCAACTAAGGTTGTCCCGATGTTTCCTCCACTTCTCTTCTCTGCCCCCAAATGCCCCTGCCTTCCACACTCAATCCTACCCCCTTTGTCTTTGTCCATGGATGCTTTATACATGTTCCTTGACAGCCCTTTCCCTTCTTTCCTCTCTTATCCCCTTCTCCTTCCCCTCTGGTTGCTGTCAGTTTGTTCTTTATTTCAATGTTTCTGATTACATTTTGCTTGCTTGTTTGTTTTGTTGATTATAGGTGAGTTAAAGGTGAGATCATATGGTATTTGTCTTTCACCACCTGGCTTATTTCACTTAGCATAATGCTCTCCAGTTCCATCTATGCTGTCACAAAGGGTAGGAGTCCCTTCTTTCTTTCTGCTGTTTAGTATTCCATTGTGTAAATGTACTACAGTTTTTTGATGCACTCATTTACTGATGGGCACCTAAGTTACTTCTAGCACTTGGCTATTGTAAGTTGTGCCACTATGTACATTGGGGTGCATAGGTTATTTTGAATTGATGTTTCAGGATTCTTAGAGTATAAGCCCTCAGTGGAATTGCCAGGTCAAAAAGCAGTTCCACTTTCAGATTTTTGAGGAAACTTCAAACTGTTTCCACAGTGACTGCAACAGTCTGCATTCCCACCAACAGTGCACTATTCCCTTTTCTCCACAACCTCATCAGCACTTGTTTGTTGACTTGTTTATGATGGCCATTCTGACCAGTACAAAGGGGTATCTCCTTGTGGTTTTAATTTGCATCTCTCTGATGGCTAGTGACGCTGAGCATACTTTCATATGCCTCTGGACCCTTTGTATGTCCTCCTTGGAGAAGTGTCTGTTCAAGTTCTTTGTTCATTTTTCAAATGGACTGTTTGTTTTCCTGGAGTGGTGTCACGTGAGTTCTTTATACATTTTGTAGATTAAACCCTACCCAAGATATGATTGTAAATATACTTTCCCATACAGTTGATTCCGTTTAACTTTACTTATGTTTTCTTTAGTTGTACAGAAGCTTTTTAATTCGATGAAGTCCATTTGTTTATTTTTTCCTTCTGTCCCTTGCTCTAGGGGACATATTGGTGAAAATGTTGCTGCATGGAATATCTGAGGTTTTCTTGTCTATATTATTCTCTAGGACTTTTATGGTGTCACAACCTATATTTAAATCTTTTATCCACTTTTAGTTTATTTTTGCATGTGGTATAAATTAGTGGACGAGTTTCATTTTTTTGTATGTTTGTTGAAGAGGCTATTTTTACTCCATTTTATGCTCCTGCCCCTTTGTTAAATATTAATTGACCATAAAGAATATGTTTCAAAAATCATAATATGAATGTTATTTGTATTATTTTTATGTAACATAGGGCTTGTAGAGTTTTATGAAAGTTTATTAAATATAATAATAAAGATTATAAAATTAAATGAGATTATTTAAGTGTAATGATTACCAAATAATCATCGTAGATGTTTTATATAGAAAAGTTCTGTAAACAGATATTACTTGGGAAGTCCTCTTGGCATTGTAACTTGCCATTACAAAATGCTTATATTGTTAAATTAAGAAAATCCTGAGACTACCCCTCATTCTTGAAATCGGATGTACTCTTCCAAATTTTTCTTTTCAAATTTGCTTTAGCTATTCTAGGTCTTTTGGATATTCACATTAGTACTATGTACTATGATTAGCTTTTCAGTTTCTACAAGTCTTATTGCTAGGGTTTCAGTGGGGATTACATTAATTTATAGATTGATTTCATGAGAATGATATCATAATAATGAATCTCCCAACACCATTAACCTAGTTAGTATATGTCTTCAATTATTTAGCTCTTTCTTAACCTTTTTCAGTATTCAGGACAGTTAAATAGCTATGACAGATCAATAGAATAAGAGAATAGAATAGAGAGTTGAGAAGACACACACATGTATGGACAACTAATTTTTGATAAAGGACTAAATACTATTCATTGGAAAATAATAGCCTATTCAACAAATGTTGCTAAAACAGTTGCCTATCCATATGAAAATGTAAACTACATTTCACGTGTTTCATTATATGCAAAAATTGACTCAAATTGTATTGCACATCTAAATGTAAAACCTAACATAATAAAAACTCTTGGAGGAAAACGTGTAAGACCTTGGGCTAGGTAAAGATTTATTAGATATGACACTATAAGCATGATCCATAAGGAACAAATGGATAAACTAGAGTTCCTCAATATTAAATCACTACCTAACAAAAGACACTATTAAGAGAATGATAAGTCATAAAATGGGAGACATTATTTGTAAAGCATATATCTGATAAAGGGGTTATATACAGATATATATAAACATTTCTCAAAATTCAGTAAGAAAACAACCTAATTTTAAAAGTGGACAAAATGTCTGAACACATATTTCAAAAAAAAACATAAATAGTAACATAAATAGTAAATAAGCATATAAATAGATGCTTGATATAATTAGTCACTAAGGAAACATTAACAAAATACTAACACACAGAGTTAAATAGCACTATACACTTATTAGTATGTCAAAGATTTATGAAGCTTGACCACAACTTGCTATAGATGAATGTGTTCCCCAAAATATATATGTTGAAATAAAAAACTCTGGTGTGATAGTAATAGGAATTGGTACATTTGGGAGGTAATTAGGTCATGGGACGAGAGTCCTCATTAATGAGTTTACTGAACCTGAAAACCATTTCCCTCTTTCTGTCATGTAAGGATAGAATGAGAAGATAGACATCTATGTTCTAGTTCCTTCACCTTGGACTTCCCAGCTTCTGGCACTGTGAGATATAAATTTCTGTTGTTTATAAACTACCCAGTCTTCGGTAGCCTGCTATAGTGGTCTAAATGGATTAAGACACCAGAGTGGCTGACAATGGGGAACAACTGGAGCTATCACATATTGTTGGTACAGATGTAAAATAGAATGACAGCTTTGGAAAACAATTTAATCATTTCTTTAAAAGCTTAAATATATACCTATTATATATTCCATTTATTTTACTTCTAAACATTTTCTCCAGACAAATAAAAGCATATTTATATACAAAACTTGTGTATAAACATTTATGGGAGCTCTACTTTGAATATTCTCAGACAGGAACATCAACAAGGGAATGGATTCAGAAATCACGGTACTTACTTGCAACGGAATTATGACTAAGTAATGAAAAGGAATGAATTCTTGTTATATGCAGCAACATGGACAAATCTCAAAATAATAATGTAAAGCAAAATAAAAGATAAACCAAATGCATACATACTGCATAATATAATTTATATAAAACTCTGGAAAAGGCAAACTCATCTTTAGATAACAGATCTTTAGATAACAGATAACAGATACTGCATAATATAATTTATATAAAACTCTGGAAAAGGCAAACTCATCTTTAGATAACAGATCTGTGGTTACCAGGGGACAGAAAAGATGGGAGGAAGGAATTACAAAGGGATATGAGAAACCTTGGGGGGTAAAAAATGTATTCATTATTTTTTTTTTTGTTTTTCTTTTAGTTTTATGGACATATACATAAGACAAAATTTAAATTGTAGACTTTAAATATGCATAGTTTATTTATGTCAGTTACATGGCTATAAAAATGTTTAAAAAATGAATGCACACAATCAGAAAGGTAATTTAGCAAAGTACATGAGAAATGAAACTATTGCATGAATTGCAGCCTGAAAATCAAATATTTTCTCTTCTAATCAATCTACTTGAAAAGCCAAATTACTAAACAGTCATGTGTTACTTCATGATGAACAAACATTCTGGGAAATATGTCATTAGAAGATTTTGTTATTGTACAAACATCAAAGAGTACACCTACACAATTCTAGATAGCATAGCCCACTCCACATCTAGGCTATATGGTATAGCCTATTGCTCCTAGGCTAAAAAAACTGTACAGCATGTTACTATACTGAATATTATAGGCAACTGACCCACAATGATAAGTATTTTTTTCATCTAAACACATTTAAATATAGAAAAACTACAGTTAAAACGGTATAAAAAATGGTGTACCTGTATGGGGAACTTACCATGAATGGAAGTTTATAGTTCTGGATATTGCTCCAGCTGAGTCAGTGAGTGAGTGATGAGTGAATGAGAAAATCCAGGATATTACACTGCTTTGGACTTTATAATAAACACTATCCCACAAACTCATTCCTTATACACTTTCATTGGGGTCAGAGATAGAGCGTTGTCAGTGCTGCTCCATGAACAGGGATGTGGGTCAGATTGATTGAAAATATTGAGGAGAAACAGGCTAGAAAAGGAATACATCACCATAATAGTGACTGGCAGGAGGGAGCAAAAGGTGGCCTGATAATCAGTAGGAATAAGAAATCTAGATAGAGAGAGATAAAGGAACATAGAGGATTGTCATGACAAAGTGGTTTAGGCTATTGCTTATTGGAGAAGTGGTCAGATTAAGGAACTCTGTGATATTCATAAAAAAGAGGGTGTTGACCATGGAGAAAATAGAGAACAGAGGACTGAATATTTTCACTTTTGGAAATTTTTGTTTTTTCTTCTATTGACACTATCTGGCACAAAGTGGTTTCTCTGGCATTAAATGGATGGAAGAAATAATACTTATCTGTGCTTTATATCATTACAACCTGAAAATATTTCCCATGTACAAGGACAGGCTAACTTCATAATAGCACAGAAAACTTTACTAAAGTGTCCCTGGCACTTAATATTTATTAAGGTAGGTCCTGTAGACTTGTTTCTATATATAGGATCTTAGGTCTTCAAAAAAAGAATTTACAACAACGTAATGTGGATTCTGAAGACCATCAAGCTAGATCTGGGCAGGCAGGGCTGGAGCACCCACTGAATATGTAGTGCTGGGGGGACTGGATCCTCGGCACTAAAAAAGGTCACTGACTGACTGACTGGGATATAATCTGAGCACTATTATATCTCTTATAGAACCTATTGCCAAGCCCCACAATACTGTTCTTACCAGGGAAGAAAAAAAAATGACTCCTGAACCACAACATATCCTTTCATTTCTTATAGGAAATTCAGCTCCATTCCAATCTCATGGGACCATCATCATACATGTGGTCTGCCATTGACCAAAAAGAAATTTTGCAGTGCACAACTTCATTTATCTGTAAGAACTGCCAACAGGAGAGACAGGCAAATTATTTCACTATTTAATACAATTAGGCTATATGAGCCTGATGTATCCATTTAGATTTTATGGTAGACAATTATAAAGAGGATTTAAAAATTAGTGGTCTTCTGAAGAAACTTCCTCTCCCTTATGCCATGCTGAAAAGAGTATTGCCAATATTGTGCTCTGTGATTTAGCGTTTTGTGTCCATGTATTTCTGAACAGCAGTTAGCACATATTTTTTTCTTTACCTATATTAATATCCCCAAGCAGGCATTAGTCTAGTATTTTATTTACAGTATATCTCTTTAAAGAGATTTTGTACAACAGTGTTATGGTTAGTTATACGATTAAATTTGGTTAAGCTATAGAATGAAGTAATTTAATAAAATACAAATCCACATATTATTGTGAAGGTATTTTGAACATGTGTTTAACAACTCCAACATAGTAACTTAAAGTTGGTTTTGGTAAAGTAGATAACCCTGATAATGTGGATAGTCCTCCCCCAACTAGCTGAAAGCTTTAAAAGTAAAAATGGGTGTTTCCTAAAGAAGTAATTCTGCCTCAAGACAGAAACGTCATCTCCTCCCTGAGCTTCCTGTCAGCTGGCCTTCCTCACTAATTTCTGAGTGGCCACCTGCCCGATTGCTTGAGACAATTCCTTAAAATAAATATGTTGATTATTTTCATATTGATTTTGGTTCTATAGAAAATGCAGACTGATATAATTATAAATATAATATGCACTGATTTTTAGCCTTACTATGAGGAGAAATACTTATTTCAAAGATTTGTGGAAATATATTTTACCTCAAAGTTTATAAAATATATCTTAACCTTTTATGAAGTATTTTCAAGATAAGCTTTTGATAAAAATAATGACAGATATTTAAAGACTGATTTGTAATTTTCAAAGATTTTTATAAAATTTTAAAATATAAGCACAGGCTGTCGATACATATCATAGACCAGGGGTCTTATTCAAATTATTTGTCATAGTTCTTATGGTGCCAGCTGATTAGGACCCTGGTAACCTCCCTCTTCTTGGCTTGCAGAAGGTTATCATCTTTCTATGCTTACACGGCTTTACTTCAGCCCATGTGCCCAGAGACAGAGCAAAGCAAGCTCTCTGGGGTCTCTTCTTATAAAAGCACTAATTCTATCATAAAGGGCACCCCTCTGTGACCTCAAATAAACCTTACTGATACTGACAGATGCCTGTCACAACCACAGGGAGCGGGCTAAGGAGGAGTAAAGGAGATGCCACCAGGGAGATGAGCTAGGCCATTGAAATGGAACTGAGAGACACTCCTACACCGAACCACACTCCCTAAGGCGCTGCGGGCGTGACAGGCAGCCAGACAATCCCTTCACAAGCTGAATGGGGCCCTGGCAAGATAACATCCTGTCCCTTGGGCAGGCGGGGCCATGTTGCCTGGGTAACCAAGCTTGTGCCTTGTGGGGAATACTCTGCCCTTGGCTGGAAGGGTTCTGCTCCTGGCTGCAGATTGCAGAAGGGACCAGGGGGAGGTAGGCACATGTGTGATAGAGGTCAAGATGGTGGCAAGGGTAGGTTCTGGCCAAAGAGGCCTGTCAGTCTAGCCTGAGGAAAAGAAGGGATTGGTTGGAAGGTGGACCCACCCACAGTGCACTGAAGTTTGTGAAATTAATTGAGCATTGTGAGAAAACATCATATCCATTCTACACATTAATATAAACCCAGGGGAAGGAAGGGACATTCTCTTACCCACCTGGAGAACACACTGGCTGGTGCATTCACGGGAACTTGCGGTCCCACAAGCTATATGGCGAATGCCAGTGCCAGCCCCATGCAATGGTTCCAAAGAGCCTGAAGTTGGACAGCAGCGGCGAACAATCTAAGCTCCCTGGATGATCAGCTGCTCAGCAGCCCTACAGCTCCCAAAGGACGGTACTTTAAATGGGTAGAGAAACTCTGAGCACTGCCTTTTATTTTGGTTTGTCTGAGGACAGCTGGGCTTTCCCAGGTTTTCTGAAGGAGATGGAATGGGCTTTGTGACAAGAGCCTGCCATTCTCCCAGATGGTGAAACATCTAAATAAAAAGCCTCTTTCCTTTCTCTCCAGCCTCTGCCTCTAGCATTTGCCTATTGGTGGCAGTGGGCAGCCAACTTCTACATTGGTTCTGTGAAATAATTACCTTTCAAACGCCCCATTTTAAATACCATCTTACTGAGGTTTAGAGCTTTAATATATACATTTTGGGGAGGACACAATTTAGTTCATAAAAAGATATAAAAGCTCTCCATCAAATCAAATCGACTAGCTTTCTTTAGAATTCTATATTCCTTCAAACATTATCATAGATATTGTTTCACTTGATTTTAAAAGACACTATATGAAGATACAAATTAGGTAGCATATCATTACTTCCAAGGGAAAGAAATTAAAAAAAACCTAAAACTAAAAAGGCTAAATGACTTGCCAGCATAAACATTGTCATAACAGAAACAATTACTATTTTATTCTACTTTACCATACTATTTTATTTTGCTATACTATACTGTTTCAAAATATTTTTAAACAAACGCTTAAATTGGTAAAAGGAAGCATTATACAGAGGGGGGAAAAGTAAGTATACAGTTGTAAGTAGTACACAAAACACAGAACTTATTCTTGTATTATATTTATTAATTATTGTATTATTTATTTTTATTATAACCATAAACTTACTTTTACTCACCCCTATATATTGGTATGGAATATAGAGTATAGGAACAACTACCATAAATACTTCATGATTCTTGCATTTGTACTGACCATTGAGAATGGTCTCAAACTTGAAAGATAAGGGTTCTAAGGGTCCAGTGAGCAAAAGTGTTAGCTTCACTTTAATTTTATGATAATCATAATAGGACTTTGCCAAGTTTAATTAAATTACATTGAAATTGATGTTACTGATTTATCTAAAAGTCATGATCAGAATACTTATCAGAATCACTGTAGGAAATACACACAAAAATAGCCTAGAATATACATGTGCACTCTGTGTGTGTGTGTGTGTGTGTGTGTGTACACACATTTCCCTCCTAAGGGGGGAAATAATGTGAAGTAGAAACCAAACAGTTTAAACGAAAACATTGTTTTTTAATTTTTTTATTGTTGTTCAGTTACAGTTGTCCCCATTTCCACCCTTTGTTCTATCCTGCCCTGCCCACCACCCCTCTCTCACATTCGATTCTTCTCCCCTTGTTGTCTTTGTCCATGGGTCCTTTATACACGTGCTTTCATTTGACCGTTCCCTTTTTATTTTTAAATAAATACTTGCCATCAAATCTAGCGGGTAAAACAATTGAAGAGGTGTGTCTAGTTTAAGTGATGTGCGTGCATGTATGTCTGTGTGTATGTGTGCATGTGTGTATAAGTGCAGAGTGGAATTTGCTTCCACTCTGTCCCCTTCTCCCTGAAGCCCACTATGGGAACCCTTTGTTCCTTCATGCCAGAATGACTTCAACATGCTGGTTTTAGGATATACGTGTGTATAGTATAAAATCTTTAATAAAAAATCTTTAATAAAAAATCTGGATTTTTTATCTTCTTAGATATTTTTCTTAAAAATGTGAAGGATGTAAATGGAACTGTACACCTCCTACAAAATAGACAGCTCCCTGTAATATAAGAAACCCCTGGATGCTTGCCTTGCACTGAATTTAACCTCGAGGCACTAAACATATCTATTCTGTCTAACAGTAAGTAGTAATTCAGTTTTCATTTCAGCTAAAACCACAACCTCACCTCAATTTTAACAGCTGAAATTCTTACGTTCTCTATGGGTCATATCTGGTCATTTTTAAAACCTCTTAAATTCAGTTACTATGGAATCAATGGATATCACATATAGTATCCCCGGGGTGAACTGAAATGTAGGTGAGAAAATGCCTTGCTTTAACAGCTTCTTTCTGAAATTGTCCAAAGAACATTTTATGTTGAAGACAATTTATGAGACACTTTACATTTTTTTATGGTAGGTGGCAGAACTCTTGATTGAGAACTTATATCATGAGCTTCTGCTGAAATTCAACAAACTGCACTTCAATTAACCAAGGTTCCTTTGGTCTCAAAATTAATACCACAAAAATAATTTGCTATAAAACTTTGCAATCATATATCAGTAAAGGTTTTCCTAGATCAAGCTGTCAGGTTTTCACTGAAATACATATCAGAATAAAGATTAATTGAAATAATTTTAATAAGCAAAAAAACCTTATAAAATAAAACAAGTATACTTTTTTTTTCATTTCTAAGTGCTTTTAAAGAAATAACTAGATTTACTAAACAGAATTCTTAGGTAAATTGTTTACTTTTTAATTAACCAATCAATTTCTTTACAACTTTTTGAAGCAAGTACGTTCATTAACCTTCTCTTCCTATTATAGATTTTTTAAAAAACTGACATACTGAGAGAGTTAGTAACTTTTAAAAATTCATTCAGATGATAACAAAACCAAGATTCAAACAGAGACATTGTGACTCTGGAGATTTCTGCATGTAACCATATCCACACATCACTGACATTTTCATATTTGAATGAATGCAATGGTCAAGTACAAGAATTTGAGCCATTGAAATTAATGAATGGTAGGTGTTCTATTAAGCAAAATTGGTTACTTTAAGGATTACATCATAAACTTCCTCAAGATCTCACTTACATTGCACTGCCTGTATGACTGATACCAAGGACCAGGTTCTTCTGAACAGCAATGTGAACAGAGCACTATACTGGTGATAGATTTAGAATGAAATGTAAGAACTTGCTTATATTTCTTTGCTTGTAGATGAAAAGGAAGCCTCTTTTCAAAACAGCGAATGGCAAATGTAAACTAAGTAGTAATTCAATAAATTCTATGACAATCGGAGATGTTTGTGGGTTTTATTTTTATCCAAGATGGTGTAATAAGGATTCTCTTGACTGAAACAACCAAAAGAATAGAGCAATCTACACAAAGTATATGATGCACAGTTTTCAATATATGACATACTGAGTCAGGCAAGGACAGTGATATTTGAGAAATAAGCAACAGAAAGCCGAGTTCCACACAGGAAGCAAGAAACTAAAACAGCCCCAGTTTACTGAGGGTATATCCAGGCCATTGCAAAGAAAAGGGGATCCAGATGGAGCCCTAAACATTCCCTGAATTGAGGACATTTTGCTGTACTCTTAGCTCAGGGGAAAGAAATTCAATGCAGCAACATGAATGAATCTCAGAATAATTGTGGGATGAAAGACAAAAAAGAGTTGAGTATATAATTCCACTGATACACTAAGCCTGAGTTTGCCCTCACCCTGTCTGCAGAGACCCCCACCCCCCGACCTCAGGGCCCAAGATCAGGGTGGGTAGTTGTGGCCAGGGACACGGAACAGCTGCTACAAGAATGAGAAGGAGCTGGAGGAGCTGCTTCTGGAAGTCAGGCAGGTATCTGGGCAGCGGACACTGACGGTAAAATGAAAACATGTGTATTGACAGGAGATCAGTGATTACCTGGGAAAGTTCAGCACAGAGAGAGAGGCTTTGTAGGGAAGGAGTACATAAGGGCATGAGGCAACTTTGGGGTGAGATGGATATGTTCACTATATGAATTTTGCTGATATTTCACAAGGGGCAGATATATGTCAAAACTGATTTAGTTGTGTACTTGAAACACAGTAGTCCCCCTTACCCACAGTTTTGCTTCTTGGGTTTTCAGTTATAGTCAACTGTGGCCTGAAATTATTAAATGAAAAATACCAGATTTTTAGAGACAGAGATCGATGGGGAAAGAGAGCCCACTCACAAACTTTTATTAAAGTGTATTGTTATCATTGTTCTATTTTATCATTAGTTATTATTGTTGATCTCTTACTGTGACTAATTTATAAATTAAACTTTATCAAAGGTATATATTGGTAACTCTAAAGATATATAAAAAGCCAAAGTGAGAGGTAACAAACTTTATTTGAGATCAAAGATGTTTAAGAAACTTTTATTCAGGCAGAAACCCAAATAGTTTCACCCAATTTTGTGGTGAAGGCAAGTATTTTTTTTTTTTAATGAAAAAGGGGAAAATACATAAGTAGAAGGAAGGAATTTCTATTGGTGCTAAAAGATAAGTTATCCTTTGGCTCTACATGGTGGCTGGTGTTAATTTTAAAATGTGTAATAAAGTTTCGGTCCTATATACATGATATCTGCTTTCCTGTTAGCTTTCCAGTTGTTTTGAATATAATGCAGTTTGGTCCAGCCCCGAGGTTCTTCGGCCTAGTTCAGACATTCCAAATATTTGAGGAGTAAGATATAAAAGTCAGTTCCTCCGGAATAGATTTCCTAGCTTTATTTTAAAATTACTCCACTATGTCAACTCTCCATAGCATGTATAGAAAAAAAAGTAGTATATTATAGGATTCAGGCATCTACTGGGGAACAAAGAGAGAATGCTCTGTGTGTAATTTATTATATTAAATTACATCATAATATAGCTAAACAAAATTTCTGGTTTAGGCATAACATTTTCAGGAAGTTTGGTTTTAGGATTAATCCTCATTATAGACATCATGTTTGTGTCCCCTCAACATTCTTATGTTGAAAACCTAACACCTAATAAATTGGTATTAGGTGGGAAATATGGGAGATAATTAGGTCATAAGGATGAAGTTCCATGATGGAGTTAGTGTCCTTAAATGAAGTGGAAGACAGCTAGTCCCCTCTCTCTGTCCTCCAAATGGGGACTCAACCAGAAGAATTTCACTTGTAAACCAGGAAGATGGCCTTCAGCCAAACGAGACAGTGCTGGCACCCTAATCTCAGACCTTCAGTACAGAACTGTGAGATAAATGTTGTTCAATCCATTCAGTCTATGGTAATTTGTTGCAGCAGCCTGAACTGTACAAAGTCAGTCTTCATAGTGTGACAGTCTTTAATGATAGAATGTAAGATGAAAGGCTGTGCTCTTCCTGATGAATGGCACAGGTAGAATAGTCATATATCGCTCTTAGATGTCTGTCACTTGATGACGCTGGCTTGACATTAGTCAGTTGGGTCATATAAGAGAGAACAGGGAGGTAGTTTGGGATTAAGGATTGTCATGGGACAACTTCAACTTTCTATAAAGACACTGTATTTGTTTTCTTTTGCTGCATAAAAATCTAGTTGCTTAAAACAATACAAATTTATTATTTCACAGCTGCTATGGATCAAGATAGTTTCCATGAGCCTGAGTGGATTACTTTCTTGTTACTGCTGTAATCAATTACCACAAAATTAGTTGCTTGAAACAACAAAGTTTTATTGTTATATTTTTGGAAGTAAGAAATCTGAAGTCGAATTTACTAAATGAAAGCTGAGGTGTCAGACGGCGCCAAGCTGGTAACTCTGGAGTGCTCTCAGGGAAGATATACGGCTCCTTTTCAGCTCCAAGTGACCACCAACATTCCTTGGCTTCTAGCTCCTTCCTCCATCTTCAAAGCACATCATTCCAAATCTGTGATTCACTTTTACATTGCCTTCTATCCTCTTGATCTTCTTGCCTCTCTCTTACAAGGACTTTTGTGATTGCATCAGGTGTTCACCCAAACAATTCAAGCTAATCTCTTTTGAGATCTTTAGCTGAATCACATCTGCAAAGTCTCTTTGCCCTTTAAGTTAATATTCATAGGTTCCAATGATTAAGTTGTGGATATTTTGAGGGCGTTGTCATTCAGCCTACTGTAACTGATCAACTGAGTCTGGTGCTTGGGTCTCCGAAGACTGAAATCATGCCGATGGCTAGGGCTGCACTCTCCCAGAGATCCCGTGCCAACTTCCTTCAGGTTCACAGCAAACTTGAGATTGTAGGATGACTTATTTGCTGCCTGCTGAGGGGGTCACTGTCAGCTTCCAGAGGCCTCTAGATCTCTATCAGCTTCTAGATCCACAGGATCTAGTCATGTGGGTCTCTCATATCATGCAGCTTACTTTTTTTAAACCAACAAGAGAAAACTTTCATTATTGTAATGGTTAAGGTCTTGCATAACCTTAGTCCTGTGTTAGTTGGCATTTTCTTCAGTTAAATAAGTTGTGAAAAACCTGTTGAGTGTTTTCATTACATTTAGGACAAAGTAGAAGCCTTCCATACAATAAATTGAACACTAAAAAAAGTTTGTATCCTTCTGTTAAGGCTCCACCAAGGATGTGTTAACAAATAAACACTGAACATACTTCCAAAGTAGACACACGCCACCATAAAGTAATAGCAGGTTCAAAGCAGACAAATAAAAAAGTTACATTGATGATATTTAAGTGCTCTTTTCTGCCATTTTCAAATGAAAAGCAAATAGAAGAAATTCTAGTCTGCAGGTGTTCGGTATAAATCAGATACTGAGTTATGACACATATTTGTGTTCTCTGTGGAATTTGTGCTTCAAGACATATTGTTACAAAACATACCTTATTGAATTTTCTGATACTATGAGAAGAAGGGAACAAAATATAACAAAATATGCATACCTAGGTCTTTGTCAGCTTCAAAAAGAGTATAATGAAGTAAGTTCTCTTTTTCATGTTTGACTTTACCAAAACCACAAAAAGAAATTATCAAAAGAAAACATTTAATGTGATTCAAAACATAAATTTATATTTAAATTACAAGGGAGAAAAAGACAAAAGTGAGATCTATCTCTGACTTCTAAACAAAATTATGAGTCTCTTCTACTATTCTCAATTAACTTTTGCTTTACAAAGGTTTATTGGAAGTCAGGAGGGAAATAACTCTCTAGTCTGCTTCTTTCAGAGTTGCATTCATGGGCTGTATTATTTTCATTTTTTTGCAAACATTTCTAAATATGCGGTGATTAAATATAGTGCTTATTTGATATCTCATTAACATGCTCTATTAAATTTTATTAATATCCTTCATCTATATTACATGTCAAAGTAAATTAAAAACTAAAGGGCAGAGGTTATTTCATATCTCCTTTTTTACCAGTACACATATCTCTTTTGAACATTAACACAAGTTGCTTAATAATTCTGTAGAATGTCAACAATATGATTTACATTATTTTAAACAATTTTGAGCATTTTGTAATCTAACCATAAATTTCAATTGATATAAAGACAGGCATGCCAACTTGTACTCAATAATACACGTGTGTATGTGTGTGCGTGTGCTTCATATGGCTTATCTGCAAAGTGCCTGACACATAGTAGTTCCTCCGTAACTGACGACTATAATTCACTTATAGATCAACTCACCTGGAATTTAGTTTAAATTTCTGTACCTAAAACACAGTTAGGAATAATGGCATTATTTGTTCTATACTATTAGAAAATTTTTGACTTAAAGTTTAACATTTGGTGTTAATGTTTATGATCTAATGAGATCTGTTTAGCCTGTACAGAGGAAAAAATAAAACTTTGCATAGAATATTGGTCTTCCATAAGCAAGTAAAGAAATGAAAAACAAAGATTTTTTAAAATAAATAACATATGGTCATAACAACAGTGTGAACATAGAGCAGTGACTACATTTATGTAATTATCATATCAAATTTCTATCAATACAGACTTTAAATTCTTTGAGAAAATATGTATGGTTCACAATAATTAATTTGTTCAATTATCCAGTATTAGTACAATTCTGCAAAATAGTACCTATGGTATACCTATATCTAATTAATGTTATTTTATTATTTTGTTGACTATCCAAGTTTTTGAAAATATTCTATAATGGTTCCCTATGATTTTTACTTTATATTTATTTTTAAGCTTCTCAAAACTGTGTCAAAAATTACATGATACTCAGGCCTAGGGTTGCAGAATACAGTTAAAAAAATTTTAAATTATTTGTCGGTGTTGTTTTTAACATAGATACTATACTTATCATAAGATGTGGAAATAAATTCCAAGGAATCCAGTAATATTCATGAAACACTTGGGGCATGAGCTTTCAAAATTAAGACCACATTGAAAATATTTAAAGTAATCTGCACCAATTTTGAAATTATTTAAGGTAAAAGTTTTGACTGGTTTCCTTAGATATCCTTAGTTATAAGATATAGTATTATACATGTGATATTAGTTTGAGGAAGGTATTATGGACTGAACTGTGTCTTCCATACCCCAAATTTCTATGTTCAAATCCTAACCCCAGTACCTCAGAATGAGGCCATATTTGAAGATAGGATTTTATAGGAATAATTAAATTTAAAGTAGAGTATTAAGGTAGGCCCTAATTCAATTGACTTATATCTTTATGAAAAGAGGAAAATCGTGTACAGTGGGAAGACCATGTGAAGGCACATAGAAAAGACATTCATCTGTAAACCAAGGAGAGAGGCCTCAGAAAAACCAACTCTGCTGACAACTTGATAATGAACTTCTACCCTCCAAAACTGTGAGATAATAAATTTCCCTTATGTAAGCCACACAATCTGTGGTAACTTGTTATAATAGCCATAGCAAACTAATACAGATTTATTATTGGGAAGTGGTGTTTTTTGTTTGTTTGTTTGTTTATTTGTTTGTTGGAGAGGGGGTTGGAGACAACTGTGCTTGAACAATAAAAAAATAAATTGAATAAATAAAATAAAAAAATTTCACAGAGTCACTAATACTTTAGAAAATGACTTTTGAAAAAATGGTAGGGTGAAATCTGAGTTACACAAATGCAAAATCTTTTATATCATTTGTTAGACCATGCCATTTACTATTTATAAATCATTAATTATTCTGGTTTTCCAACTTTATGAAGTTCTGAGTGTTTTTAATTAAAAAATTATGTATAATTGCAATTGTCCAAGTCATTCTCTTATCTTATCAAGAATGAAATTTCCCCCCTTATATGCACAAAGATTCTTGTTTGTAAAACAATTCAAAAGAACAATCCATAAAATTTCACTGAATAGATTGTCGATTATGACTCTTAAAAATTAGAACTTTGCACTTAAAAATAGCTGCATGTTGATAAACACTTGGACTAAGTGATGAAAGTGAAAATATGGGACATATTTGGGAGGTATTAATAAGGTATAATTGATAACACCTGTTAAATGATTAGTTTTAGGACATGAATAATAGGAGTAATTAAAAGGTTTTTATTAGTGCAAGGACCAAATAGACAACAGAAGTAGTTACCATAGGAAGAAATATTGCGAAAGAGTCAGTTTCACAGGGCAAAAATAAAGATTCTTTTTAAAGTTAATTTGGGATTTATTGTATTTAGGTGGGTATTTAAAATACATTCATTTAATGTTACCAAAAGTTATGGATGTATGAGTATAGTTATTAAAAGTTATGAATGTATTATCATAGCACAAAAATAAATTAATTTAATTTTGAGACTAAATTTAGATCATCATCTTCATATATGAGGTCTCTTATTCATTGATGTGTAGGATACATGCAAGATATCATCTCACCCCACAATTGGTTTATAGCTTAACAGGGGAAGTAGACTTGTTCAAAATAACTAAATGCCTTTTCCAAATAGTCACTTAAATTGGTACTTTAGCAGAGCCTAATATTAGCCTGTAGAGAATTAGAACTACTGAAGAATAATATTCGCTTGGTAACTGTTGACCATGTACATTTATAAGTCCCAGTTTTACCACCTATCCAATATAGATATTATTTGTCATAGTTATTTTAAGGACTAATTAGCTGAAATATGTGGAACTTGGTTAGCATAGTGTTTTATTTGTTAGATTACTTCCTTCCCAGTCTTCTAATGTGCCTAAATTAAGTGACACCCACAAACAGCACTTTTAAAATGATAACAAGTAAGAAGCATCCAGGAATATCAATTAGGAAAAGATTAAATTTATTTTTTGACTGGCCATTATCTACATACATAAAATTATATTTAAAATTTTTAAATTCTTAACTAAAAAGTATAGCCAAATAATAATGCACCTAGATGCTATTTAGGTCTTTACAAATAATTTAAGAGGACTAACTTATATAGTTTGGTAAGATTAGTGTATGAAATTTGGTGGCAAATGACTAAATCACAGTGTTGAATATATTTAGTGACATAGCCTAGTCATTCTTATTAAATTCAAATATAAGTTTAGTACAATGCTGGAAAAAATGGTTTAATGTGTTTATCACAATTAAAAAAATGTTCTCTCTGGTATATTTTGATGATAAAACAGCTTGTGAATTCTGTCATCTCTGCTTGGTTACAGTATTGACACTTTCTTGCTAGAGAAATGTAATATCTAATTTGCTGACGGATAATTGATCAGAATTGGACTGGCTTACCTCTTTAACAAGTTGCTTTGGCATAAAACCACATGTACATGGGGCAATGTTTGACACAGGAGCCAAAAGCAACAATGGAGAAAATGCCTCTTCAATAAATGGTGCTGAGAATACTGGAAAGCCAGATGCAAAAGAATAAAACTAGATTACAGTTTGTCTTCATGTGTGAAAATTAACTCAAAATGGATCAACTATAAGATCTGAAACAATAAATTACATAAATGAAAGCATAAGATAAGGCACTAAAGCTTAAGGTAAAGTATAAGCATAAGGTACTAAACTTATGGACCTTGGTCGTAGAGAACATTTTATAAATTTGACCCCAAAAGCAAAAAATTTAAAGCAAAAATAAATGAATGAGATTATATCAAACTAAAAAGCTCTGCACAAAAGAAACTGCCAACAAAACAAAAAAGCAACCAACTGAATGGAATGTGATATTTGCAAACAACAGCCCTGACAAGGGGTTAATATCCAAAAATACATATAAAACTTATACAACTCTATACCACATAAACCATGCAATTAAAAAACGGACAGAGGATCTGAACAGACACTTCTCCCAAGAAGACCCAGAAATGCCCAACAGATAGTATGAAAAGATACTCAATTTCACTAGCTATTAGAGAAATACAAATCAAAACTACAACAAGATACCACCTCACAACTGTTAGAACAGCTATCATCCACGAGCTTTGGAGAGGGTGTGGAGAAAAAGAAACCCTCCTTCACTGCTGGTGGGAATGTAAACTGGAGCAGCCACCATAAGAAACAATACAGCAGTTCCTCAAAAAAAATGAAGAATAGAGTTACCATATAATCCAGCAATTTCTTTTCTGGGTATACCCCGAAAAGTCAAAAACATTTATTCACAAAGATGTATGCGCCCCATGTTCATTGCGGCATCATTCACAGTGACCAAGACATGCAGACAACCAAAGTGCCCTCAGATAAAGGATTGGATACAGAATATATAGCATATAGACACAATGGAATACTACTCAGCTGTGAGAAAAGATGAAACACCGCCAGTTGCAACAACATGGATGGACCTTGAGAATATTATGCTGTACAAAATCAGTCAAAAAAAGCTAAGAACCATGTGATTTCACTTATATGTGGGATATGAAACTTAAACTCTTAGAAACAGACAGCAGTATGGTGGATACCAGACGGAAGTGGGTCAGAGAGCTAGTAAAGGGGGCCAAGTAGTGACTGAAGGTGACTTGACGGGGGGTGATGGGCACACAATGCAATGTAAGATCATGTAAGCGTACACTTGAAATATATTTAATCTTACCAACAAATGTGTCCTCAATAAATTAAATAAAAAACATAAAAAGTGTTCTGGCCTGGTCAAGGTTGGGCTTGAGTCGCTGAAGGATATGTGGGATATAATACATTAGAGGCATCCAGAGCCTATGAATCTTACTGTTGAAAAACTTTCAAGTTGTCTTTGGCACAGATTTCCTCCTGTTCAAGGGTATTTGTTTCGGAAAGGTAGGTAGCTGAAATGGAGAAGCATGGGAAGTAAATACATATAACAAAGGGAGCTTATGCCTTTCAGTCTAGGAGGAAATACAAGAATTCAAGTCCACTCCCTACTGCTGATCCCCTTCAGGAGATGTTTGAAATATATCTTCAAATGCATCCTGTATATTTGGAATAGGAAGACTATCTTAAGTTCTAAAAGAAACAGATAAAATTAGGAAAAAACATGGTATGTTAGTCTCCTGTATTTTTTTTACAAAAAAATTTTTTAATTTTTATTTTAGTTGTTGTTCAAGTACAATTTTCTGTCTTTTACTCCCATCCCAGTCCACCCCACCCAGTGCTCCCCATCTCCCTCCGATTTCCACCCTGCTTAGTTTTTGTCCATGTGTCCTTTATATTTATTCCTGTGACCCCTTCCCCCTTTTCCCTGAAATTCCCTCCCCTTTCCCCTGTGGTTATTGTCAGACTGTTTTCTACTTCAATGTCTTTGGTTATATTTTACTTGCTTCTTTGTTTTGTTGTTTAGGTTCCTGTTAAAGGTGAGATCATGTGGTATTTGTCTTTCACCACCTGGCTTATTTCACTTAGCATAATGCTTTCCAGTTCCATCCATGCTGTCACAAGGGGTAGGAGCTCCTTCTTTCTTTCTGCTGCATAGAATTCCATTGTGTAAATGCACCATAGTTTTTTGATCCATTCATTTACTGATGGGCATCTAGGTTGCTTCCAGCACTTGGCTATTGTAAATTGTGCTGTATATTTTTTAATTAATTCTCTATGCAGAACTCTAAATTTTGAGTAATACATAAAGTAGCCTCTACAGCAATAGTTTTTTTAAAATCATATTATTCATATTTTTTGCTATTTCATTCCCTCTAAAGTAGGGAGGTAAGATGACTATAGCCTGTGGATTCAGATGAACTAAGATTCAAACCTCATCTCTGTAGCTTAGTAAAAAAAGGTAAGTGTCAAGCCCCTTTCTCCCTAATATCATCTTTCTGTCATATTAATTTGAGGATAATGCCATTCTCACAGTTGAGTTGAAGGAAAATGAAAATGTTTGTAAAGCATCAAGCTCGAGATCAACATTCCTAATGTTGAAGAGTACTTAAGTTTTTCATCTTCTCTCAAGTGTGGTCTGTATATGTGCCTGTGGTGTATGTGTGTGTGTGTGAGAGAGAGAGTGGGAGAGAGAGAGAATAAAAAGGAGAGAGAATGAATTGTATAAAGACAGAGAAGATACATATTTAAGAATCCATTTACATGTGTTTTATAAAAGACACCAAAGAATGCAGGTACACTCTTACTAGAGGAATTTCTCCTTTATGAACTTTAATTAAAGAATGAAAGCTGGTGGAAGAAAGACCTAAACGAATTTAAGAAAAAAGCTTGTCCTATTCTAGTACTAAAATTGTTGGCATCAAAATAAAGCCAAGCATCTATTCATAGATAACTTAACATAGTAGACCTGACAACCTGCAAAATATTCACAGGGTTAATTGGACAACCTCGTAACAAAAGAGATATCTACTATATTTAAAATGAGCCAACATGACCTATTTTCATATATTTGTCACCAGACTTCACAGCTGCTAAGCTAGTTAGTGACACGTAACAAGGAAAAGGTCACAGCCTTACGTGCTTTGAATCAGCCATGTGTTTAAATTACATATTGACCAATGTTGAGGACAGGATCTCTAGAAAGTGGCTTTCCTACCAAATATACAACTTTTCTATTTATGTTTTAGAAACCCCTGAAATTCTGCATATTATGTAACTAATTATATTACTTACAGGAACATGCACTAATATTTCTAGTCTTCCTATCAAGAAACTAAATTGATTTTAATAAATACAAATATTTAAGTGTTTAAATAACCAGGTCAATATAGAACAAACAATAACCAATGCAAAACAACAAAATTAAACAAACAAAACCTCTGCTAAAATATAAGATAGGAGCCATGTTTATTATGCCTGATTTATATATATATATACATAAACGTGTCATATATATATATGAATGTGCCACTTTCTGAAGTGAAAAACAAAAAATACATAAATTTTAAGAGAACACACAGCTAGTTAGCAGCTTAGCTGTTAGAGATCACAAGGTAACAAGCTTAATGCTAAAACCATTCTTTCCCTACATTATTCTGCTTTCTAATGAACTCATACAAAAGAAAAACAATAACATGACAAAAGGCAAAATAAGAAATTACAATGAAAGCATTTCTTCAGGATTTTATGCAAACTAAAAATGTCACCTATCAATACAGATAATGAACACTTTTAAAGAAATGTTTATCAAACCATAATTTATTCAATTCTATTGCCTTAAACTTCGATGTTAACATTAAAATTAAGTTACCATACAGCATGTTAATCACAGCTTTCTAAGTAAAATATGCAGTATCTTGGATCTTGAGTGGATAGAGTATTAAGATGATAACACAGGACTTTTAATTTAGAATAACAAAAAAAATTAAAAGTGACTGTTTGAAAGTGCCCGATAAACTGTTTAGTTTTCATAACTGTAACTTGTGGCATTGTTTAATCAAATTATATAGGTTTCAAGTGTACATTTCTATGATACACCACCACATTACATTGTGGGCTCACCACCCAAAGTCAGATCTTCCATAACTTTCTTTAACTACCTCATAATCTTATTGTAAGGATTCAGTGCAATTGTAAAGTGCTACACAAAATTAAGTTAGTTTGACTAACTGATATGCTATTTATTCATTTGACAAATATTTCTAGAGAACTTATTTTAAGCAAGGTACTGTTTGGGGAATCTAAGGATATAGTAATAAAAAATATATAACATCTCTGTCCACCGAGGTCCCACTGTTGTAGCATTACTTTAGACAGTGATATTCTCAATATTCAATATTTTCCATCCAACATTACTCTCATTCTATGAGATAATAAATCTAGAGTTCAACAGAAGCTATTTTAAAATTATCTTGAAAGTTTGATTATTCAATTATTTATATATATAATTTTAAGTTACAGCATCCAAATGTATATATTTAGTTACATATATGTAGAGAGAGATGCATCAATTATATATACATATCGATATATAGCTAAATATAAATATAAAATGACTTGATTGGTCCTTTAGCACACATCACAATTGTAGGCAAAAATAAAACAGATTTTTTCTATTTGTTATTTACAATGAAAGAAATACATATTTTTTATCAACATTTACTCATAATGATTTTGAAATTAGGATTGTATGGGACAGGATTAACAAAAATGTCATGTATCACCAATATTGTCATTAGTGGTATAAATGAGGTTTATTTTTAAAAAAATAATGTAATGTTTATTTTACGGACTGAATTATATCATCTCAAAATTTATGTGCTTAAGCCATGAGCCCCATTGGAGCTAAATACTTAAAGAGGTAATTAAGTTTATGATATCATAGAAGTGGGATTCACATCTGAGAGGACTTGTTTGCTCATTAGAAGAGAAACAGACCTCAGAGATCTCTCATTCTCGTTTCCCCACATATACCAATGAAATAGTAACTATCTGACTTTAGATGTGAAATAGGAATAAATTCAATGCATCTTATAAGACATTGACTCTAATTTTAAGAAAAATGATAATACGTCAATAACTTAGAGTACATTGTATTACCCGAAGAAATCTATGATTTCATAATCAAAGAAGCAAAGATCTGCTTTACCCAAGAAACTGAAGATACTGGTGTTCTGTGATATCATAGTCGTTATATATATACATATATTTATTTATTATATATATATTAAATGTGTAAAGAAAGTCAACAAAAGTTAAATGACAACATGAATTGGGGGTTTTAAGTAGGCACATCAAAATGACTGACCAAAAGAATTATGAGTATCTCATACCTATATTCCTTAATGTAATGAAGTTATTTTACATGCATTTTCTCAATTATCTCTCTAAACCCACACAAAGTCACAAAAATATTGACAAAAAATCTATTAAGTATACTAGAGTTTCTTACGTATCTTCCTGTCAAGAAATTACAATTGCAATTTTATCAAGGTTTATGTGATTGTGTGATGACTGCTTGTCTTCCACATTAGACTATAAGATTCAGTTTCCGTTTTCTCTTTTCATTGCATACAATTGTTTTAACTTTTAAAATTTTAAATTAAATGTGAAATAACCTAAGTCCTCACATTTCTTTTTTCCTTGATCCTGAAAAGTTTTTTTT
>PVKM010007816.1:23977-40618 GCA_004027735.1 Carollia perspicillata | reverse complement strand
AAAACAGCAAATATTCTGGAAAGGTTTATCTCACAGCAGCATCCTAACAAGGAAAAAGAGAAAAAGACAAGGAAACCATTCGGGAAAAATATCACAAAAACATGGTGTAAGGTAACAAAACTGAAACTGCTATGGTAGCAAGATGATTTAAAAAGAAATAAATGTGAGAGCGGCATCCGGTTGCAAACAATTTGATGAGGTATGGTAAGTGAGCGGATGGGGACTGGACAAAGACAGAACACGGGTAAACATGAGGCAACATTAACAGAGCAGGTGGCTTCTCACTAAGGGAAACGGACAGGGAATGAGTTGTGAGAAAGAGGACAGTAAGCTTTAACTGTCCATTTTCCTATACCAGCAGGATGGAAAATTGTAGATAGTGCGTATCCAACAGGCAGTTAGCAGGACAGGCTGTCAGAAAAGGTCTGGGCCGGCGAGGCCCACGTGACAGTCAGGCTGCACTAAGTTAAGAAGCCTTGAGAGGAGATGGGCTCTCCGTGGTAACAGCAAGGCAAGGACTAGACCGTGGGACTCCCACAGGGCAGGGCAAGAGGAAGAGACTGATCTGGAGAAGCAGACCAACAAGGAAACGCTAGCCAAGGGAGAGGAGAAATCGGAGAACAGAGGACCAAAGGCACCAGCGGGGCGAGGGTTAAAGGACTTGCAGCACTTGAGGGGACTGATTTTTAAGAGGCAATGGAGGAGAGCTCTGAAGACAGAAAAGCAGCAAACTCATGAACCGTTTCATTTTTCTCTGGCCTCTGTGTAGGTCTTTTCACAACATATCATTTATCTATCCCAGTGCCTCAACCCCCAGATTATGAGACTTACCATATTTCTGTTAAAAACTGGCAGCCACTGTTGAGGCTTCTGCCACCAAAAAAATTAATATTTACTTTCTCACTCTGAGTCTTGCACAGAACTCACTTGCTAAACTAAAATAAATATCACATCCTAGAGTCACAATCCAGTTGCTTCCCCACCATCTAAAACATTTCAGATTTCTCTTTATTTTAACCATCTTATTAATACCCTCAGTAACTACAAAAGCCTTATGGGAAAGTATAATCTAAGCAAAGTATAATTGTTAACTAATTATAATTGTCTGAACTAATTAGGTAGGTAGAAAGCTAGATTGGATTAATGAAAGTTAAAGAACTTTCAAATGACGTATTGGTACCAAGTATATTTGCAAATAAGAATAATATATTAAACATTAATGTTGATAAGTCAATGAGCCTTAAAATACTTAAAATATTTTATTACTTTAGTCCTGGCTGGTTGAGCACCGGCCTATGAACCAAAGGGTCGTGGTTCAATTCCCAGGCAAGGCATATGCCTGGATTGCGGGCCAGGTCCCCCGTGGGGGGACACGTGAGAGGCAACCACACATTGATGTTTAACTAAATAAATAAATACAATATCTTATACTTTAAACATTTCCATTTCGTATTATTTACTCTATTATTTCATTATTTTTTACTGGTAGTACAAAACTTTTAGTCCAGTCCATCAAGCAGGTTAATTACTGCATTTGTTACCTCCCTTTCTATTCTGTTCCCATTGCCATAACCTTGAGTTATTCATCCATTCGGGCTAAGCAAGCATGCAGTGCCTGTTGTTCAATACAGTTTCTCTCTGCCATCAACCAGGTACCGGAAGTACTTCCAGCGGCTGGCCTTCCTGGAGCCCGGACCAACATGCGCTACCACTGGCATTAACAGCGGCACCTCTAGGTGCACAGGAGATGGACACTCAAACTCGGCCTTGAAGGGTTGGACCAAGAGAGCTTCTGTGGGAGAAACGGCCACACCCAATGTGCTCGAAGCTCAGGGCAGATCCTCGTGGGGAGGAACACACATTCTGAAAGCTCAGCCTTTGCAGGGAAGCTGGGGAGGAGACCGAACCTCGTTCAGTACTCTCAGCATCTCTTCTAAGGGCCCGATACATGCAAGTGCTCAATTAATGTTTGTGAAGTTCGAACAAAAGCATTTCATCCCTTTTAAAGCAGAAACCTGAAAATGCTACACACAAGCAAAATACTAAGTTTGTCTTGCTTGTCATTCCCTCCACTTGACTAAACACTGCCTGAGTAAACTTGGGTGGGGTGCCATGGTTGATACTGAGGTTGAGCGGTAGGACAGTTCTTGCCCGCTTGAGGCTCCCAGTCTTTCAAGGGAGAAAGACACCCACTAAGCAATAACTGCAGCTGTATGAAAGGAGAGCGTCAAGTACTGCATGAATGAGAAGAGACACTGGACCCTATTCTGAGCAAAAGCAGGGGAGGAAGGAGGTTTAACACAGCGCCATCTCAAAGACAGGCTATTGGAAGGGGCCAGAGGAACAAGAGTTCTCTCTCACCTGATTTCAAATTCTGTTTGAAACAGGTTATAGTCGCAGTGAGTAGAGACAGGGATGGCGTTTGGAAAGAGGGAAGAGGCTGCAAACTGAATCCAAAAATCATTGAGGATTTAAACCCTGGATATAATGGCGCTAACAAAATACCATATAATACTAACAAACCTCAAAGAAGTATCAATCTTCTTGCCTCTCTATCCTTGTGAGCACTCAGAAGGGCCATTTCTTGACCTTCTTTAATTGGAATTCATCCCGAAAGGAGAAGATCACAACTTTAATTACCGGAAGACACTTGAGTTACATCTGCACTGCCTAATCTACTGGAGTGTTCTAGAAAAATAAAAGGCAAATTTGTAAGGCACATTTGTAGCAAAGCAGTATCCTAAGCACTTCTAAGAGCTGACATAAATATATGATGTTTTTGCGATGAGGCTAGAAAACAGAAGGCCTACCAGGAGAAAAATAATAAATCCCAAGCCCCAAATCACTGTACAAGGCTCAGTTCTTTTTTTTTTTAAATATCCGTTCTTGTATGAAGTGGCTTGTATGGTTCTCAGAGTATCTTGGTTTTTCTGGGCAATTAACACCACTACAAAGTGTGTAAGAGTGGCTGTGTGTACGTGCACACCCCCCATACACAGGCATTCACTGTTTCTTAAATGTATCACGCTGCTCTCTGATGGAGTATTTGCCACCACACAGGACAGTGATGTAGGAAAAAACATGAGCTCAGAAATAAGGTCAGAATCAGTCACTTAATAGCTACAGACCTGGAAATAACCACCAATAACTCATTTGGTTGGCAAAATGAAATTTTTAATACAATACTTACTGATCATCATACATGTGTCAAGCACTGTTAAGAATGAGGTAATAGACAGGAAAGAGACAAGGCTCCTGGCCCTCATGCAGCTTATCTTTTACTAGGTAAGGCAATCAAACTGTAAAAAGTAGCACCAAGGGAAAAGTTCTGTTACACAGAATAAGACAGAGTAAAGGGTTACAGTGTGTCTGAAGTAGGCATGGCAGGTTGAGATAGGGAGGTCTCTCCCTTAAGTATTCAGGAAAAATATTCAGATACTCTTCACTCCCCTCAGAATAAAACCAGCTCTCCAGACTGTCCAGCAAAGTCCTTTTCATAAAGCTTTCCTTAAAAGATGCCACGAAGTAGCTCAGTTAACATGAACACAAACCCACTGAGAAATGTGTGGGTCTTTGGCATAAACTAAATTCATCCCATATACACAGACCAGTTGCTTTCAGTGTTAGGCAACATGCAGCATGTAAAGTTATCTTTTATTTCTATCAGGCTAATCTGCCAAAGACCTGGGACAGTGATGTCCCTGTAACCTGCCTTCTTCATCTGGAATCTCCTGTCTACAAGCCAGCCCAGAGCATCGCCTTTCCCAATGCTAATACAAAATGATTATTTTAAACACTATCACTAACAATAATCAAAATTTATATTGCCTCCCAGCTTCGTAGTTCTGTAACAGTAAGATATATGCAAATTCTTAAAGATTTCCAACCACCACCTATTTGGTCCATTAAAATACAACCAGCAGATGGCGCTCAAAAATCTGGTGCGTTCTGTGTGGTTTTAGAGACCATTCTCCCTAATGGGGAAGAATCTTGAAACTTCAGCTGGAAAAGGAATCAAATTACAAAAAGTTTGGAAATCATTTAATTTATTGTGTCCTTAAAGGAAAAGTTCCTTTAAAAAAAGAGAGTTTTTAAAAATCTTAAGAGTCTAAGCTTTTTGTTTCAGTGTACAACCTTGTTCTTCTGTTTATTCTTGTTAAGCAAACTACATTGGTTGGAGGGTGTTGGCTGGTGGCTTAAAAAAAAAAACAAAAAAAAAACCAGCCACTCCCTCCCTCCCACAAATGTTTCGCAACTGTCTGGAACTGCTAGAATAATTAGGTCAACACTTAAAGGGACAGTCTCCCCTTTGCTATCAGGACCAGATATTTGGTTAAAATGTGGAGAACATCTATTTTTTATTTTTTTTAATTTTTATTTTTTATTTTAGAGAGACTTTATTTTTTATTTTAGTGTTTAAAATGAGAGTGTAAGGGAGGGAGTGTAAGGGAGGGAGAAATAGAGGGACAGAAATATCGATGTGAGAGAGAAATATGGATTGGCTGCCTTACAAATATGCCCCAACTGGGGGCTGAACCTGCAACCCAGGCATGTGCCCTGACCAGGAATGAAACTGGTAACTTTTCGGTTTGTGGGCTGATGCCCAACCAACTGAGCCATGCTGGCCAGACGATTTTTATTAATTCTTGATAAAAATTTAACGAAAGAATTGGAAGTGATTAAATACATCAATCTTTCTTCCTTCTCTCCCCTCCCAGAGAACAGCTGGTTGAAATGGGGTTCTGTTCCCACTCATCTTGCACTTATTCACCTGGCTTCCTTGGTCAGCTCCCTTGGTCAGCTCTCTATAAATATTCCTGAAATTGGCTCTGCAGGCTTCTGGGCTAGCCCTCCATGCACTAGGAAGCAACAGAAGCCTCTCTAGAAAACAACGTCAGTTACTCCCCTGAACTCCTGGGGTGGACAAAAGGACACCATCTTAACTCCTGAGCATGTCCCTTCAATCCGCAGCAAAAACGGCCCTCCACAGAGGAGCCCTGGCTTCCCTCTCCAGCCTCCTCTCCCTCAAGAGGCCTCCTCGAACATTCACTACTCACTAAGGTACACCACAGCACTGATGGTTCGGGAACACACCACGGTGTTCAAGCCTCACTCTTACCACTAGTCTCACTGCGTGGCCATGCAGCTCCCTTTACCTGTCACATCCTCCCCTCACCCAACTGACGGTGACAGCAGGACAGGAAAGCATGAAACAAGACAATGCCTTCCCTTCCTGAGTGGACACCTGGCCCCCCCGATTGAGGGTAACCCCCCGGGGGGTTACCGCTGAATCCCTGAACAACCACACAAAAGTACTGGTGTTTTACTAAGGTAGGTCAAGTATCTAGCAAACAACGGGCACAAAATAAATATTCCCATGCATTCCCAGGTAAATTAAAATATCCCACATTTCAGAATTTCCATGTCTTTACTTTCCTTTAAGTCTCTTAAGAGTAAAACATGTTTATTTCTCAAACAAAGCTGAATAAAGCAACAAATCTTACTCTTTCTTGGTTTCACTTAAGTATGTGTGAAGAATTTTCACAAGATGGCAAGACTGGCTTTATGAAACTCTGAAAAGCAGTCATAAGGGAGGGGAGAAAGAGTTAAAAACTGATTAGCTCTTAAGGTAAATTATACAGCTTTCTTAAAGCTGGCTAATCTTTCTAGTTGATAACAAATAGTCAATGCCGGCATTAAACAGTCCACGGTATTAAAAACCCTAAGGGTAGTGAGAAGAACTAGTCTATCATTTCAGAGCATAGTAAAATTTTTTTCTACCCAGCACTGCTGATAAAATCATTTCACATCAATAGCCAGTGTTTTTAAAGTTTTCCTTTTGACGTGTCCATTTTTTAAAAAAGAAATAAACTAGCTTTACGAAAGTCCTATGTACAGTACATCGCTCACTTCCCGGCCTTCTCGCACAGGGACAGGGAGGGGCAGGGGCACGGGGCGACCCCGCGGCAGGACCTAGCTGCTGCAGAATGGAGGAGGATACACGAGAGGCTCTTCTCAAAGTGCCTGTGCTTAGTAAGTACTCAATAAACGCTAGATGTGGTCATTCTAATGTCATAGATAATCCTCACAAAAAAACCTCTACTACAGGTATTACTCCTCTGAATTTTAACGATGGAGGGTCTCGGGCTCCCAACAGCTGGCTGGGTGCTAGCGCAGGAATGTAACCCCACGTCCACTGGACTCCTGGGCCCCGGCCTCTGCTCTACACAGGGTCTCACCATGTGGTCCCCGACCTGTAGCATCACATCCTGCCCCTGGGCAACTGACTAGGAAATGTACTTTTCAGCCCATTTTTGGCTCAAGGGGAAGGAGAACATCCACTTTTAATTCTCAGACTTACTAAAATATGAACAACATCTAATCATACCCAGCGTCAAGCCCATTTCGAAGAGATCTGGAAAACGGGGATCTGTGGAGGAAGCTCCGGGCAGGAGAGACACCACAGCAACAGCGTCTTAACACCACGCTGCTGCGATCCCTTCCCCACTCGCACAACCCAGACAACGTCAGCCAAACCGACTGGTTACAGCAGAATTTAAGAGATGTGCGAGGTGACCGAGAGGGAACTCACATTCGCAGGGCAGGGTAAGATCTCCCCTGGCCTGTAACCAGTGCGAGATGACAGGAATGGTATCGAACGAGCCCACCATCAGATTGGTGGGTCCGTCCCATGGACCTAAAAAGGAATGTAACATTGCCCGAGTACTACGATAAAACTCACATTTCCTTCTGTGGACATAACAAAGGGAGACAGCTGAGAATTCCACCCCGGCTGCCAGATGCTCCGTATATCACACGGGGTCAGCACTTAATCCAAACACAGAGCTTCGTGAAGGACTCCGAGGATGCGCAAGGGCCATGAGCTCTTTCTGACTTTAAAAAAGAGCAAACAGACACGCACAACTCTGAGAGTACAGATGATGTTTTCTGTACTGAGGACGGGACCTTACACTCCCCACATAAAGGGAGACAATCAGAATCTCTGGAGAAGAAACATGTAGGAGTGAGAAAAAGTACTCAAGATGTGCAACACTAGTCCACTAATCGATAAATTAGTGTACCTTTCAAACATGTGATTTCCACATATATTCCTCATGCTCTACATGGATGGAGCTAGTATGGATTTCTGAATTACAGGTTCAGTAGCTGAATTTATGAATCTACTGAATAGTCTCATCTCAGATGACACAGCAAATTCCAAAGAGGACGATGAAAATCTTCAGTCTTATAATGAACATACTAGAACTTTATAAATCTTGCCATCTCAGTTTCCCCATCTGAAATAAGAAAACAATTCCTACTAATTCATAGAACAATAATAAAATGAGGTTAATGGAGAAAGAAGCAAACACAGCAAGTCCTAAGTACACAAGACCAAATACAACTCAGAAGTATTAAACGATCTGGGTTGAAATTCAGTTTTTTTTTTTTAAACCAAGTACCAGTCCCAAATTTTCCTCAAGTCCCCATCTCATGGGTCAAGGCAAAGCAACACTTCTGTCACTAGTTCCAGGTCACAAAGCCCCTGTGTGGTTTCCTCTCTTGACTCATGATTTACAGTGGCCTTCCCTTGGGGGTATAAATCTTACCCCAAAGCTCTCCTCTTTGGCCAATCAGACATTTATTTATAACCATCCGTGCGTGGGGCAAAGGCCTTCCCTGAACAGCAGCTTTAACTCTATTTAATCGAACACACTGAGCACCTGTTGTATGTGCGACGTGCTAGGACAGAAGGTGAAATTTAAGAGAAAGCCATTAAAACAATTCAAATATAAAGTCTCTTACCCTCAAGATACACACCGTACAGTAAATGGGAAAAGGCATGCAAACAAAAGCCTGCTCATGGGAAGTGTCTGAGGTACTACAGTGAAGGCTGTGCGGAGTACCTGGGGCACGGAGGGAGGAGGGAGGGATTCCACAGGAGGCCAAGGTTCAGGACCGGCTCCACAGAGACAAGTGACAGAAAATGAATCCTGTAAGACCAACAGTTCTCTCGCGCTGTGTGTGTGTGTGTGTGTGTGTGTGTGTGTGTGTGTGTGTGTGTGTGTGTGTGTGTGTTGGAGAGAGGTTATGGTGTGTCAGAGAGAAGAGGAGAGGGGAAACCTGTTTCACATGACTGAAGGCTGCTGGCACATGTCACATGCAGAGCTGGAACAGGCTGACCCGAAGCGCCCAGTCACTCACCATGGGGCCCATAGGTAGAGAGTTTTAACCTCCCAACTGCTGGCTTCAAAATGTCGTTTTGATTCATGCTGTGCAAAAACACGTTACAAAAGCCGATCTACCTACAACCTCATTCCAAAACCCTAGCGCTCTTATTGGCTCCATCTGCATCATGGCCTGCGCTAACTAACTAGCTACAAAGCAGGTCTGGACTTAATTATTCCTGATAATTCAAGGAAGAACTCATGAGAAATCTTAAATGACATAAAAGATACTGCGAAAAATAGCATGAAGCATTAGCTCCCTTAACTGACAATTGCAAGTCATTACCGCTTCCTAATAAAGAGATAACCAGGCCTGTGTTCAATTGTACACATCTTGCTATTATCTCTAGTCAATAATCTAGTAATAATTCACTCAGAAGTCTAGCCTTAAAAAAGAAGCTCTAGATCTGTTCCTTTGAAATAGCATCCTATGTAATGTATATGATTTCCCATGCATCTTCACAGTAACCACAGCTGAAGGGTTAATAGTCAGCCAGGCTGAACGTCCTATGTCTACCCAAACTGCTCCAATGCAATGCATAAGAAAGGGACTTTCGAAACTATCCCTTTTGTCCATTTGGTTCATGCTTCACCTTTAGGGTGTATCAAGAATCAGCCGAAGGGATTATTAAATGGGTGGTTGGGCCCCAACCCCAGGCACTCATTCAGGAGGTCTGGGTGGGGCCTGAAATTTTTCAGCCCTGACAAGACCCTCGTGATGCTCATGCTGCTGGTTAGGGGCCACACTTTGGGAACCAGCATTTCTAGAACAATCCAGTTAGAAGTCAGGTCACCGCACACACCAAGTATTGCTGTGAGCATACAATTTTTATGGGATCTCTATTTTTACGTCTGGAGAAGGAATGGCAAGTGGAATTCAATGCTGAAGACACCCGCTAAACACAAATGAGATATAAGCATCAGGCTTCAAGTCCCAGGGCAAGAGAGGGTGGCATCAACTCCAGGAACTGCTAGTGAAACCAGCCTGCTTGCAGAGACCGGACAGAGGGAGCAGGGGTTTGCAGTCCCAATCGCTGCTTTGCCTCTGCTGCTCTGCTCCTTCCTCCACAATACGGGCCACGCAAGGGTGAGGAGATAACGCATGTAAAGTCACCCTACGTGGAAGGTACTCAGTACACGGCACTTCCTCTCCTGTTTCTAAGGGAAGGGGACAAGGGAAAGAGCTATGAGCACAAGTGTGACAATACGCAGAAGACGGAGGAGGAAGCCACACAATGTGATGTTTATATGCTTTCACACTGTGTCAAAATAAAGGAGACGGGTCTCTGTAAAGACACTTTTTAAGTTTCTACCCACCGCCTGTCAATGTGTTTTACAGATTACCCTTCACTGCATGCCCACTACCACCTCTGAAGTTGCTGTAAGGACAGACTTGTTCTCCCTCAGGCTTCCCAGGCAACTCCTTCTCCTACATACTTCCCCCTACTGGCACCACACCCTCCTCCCTCTGCCTCCGTATTAGCATCCTCAGTGGTCATCCCTGTGGCTCTCTGGTGCTTCCCGACGTCCTATCAGACAGAATCCCTGTGTTCTTCCTGTGGGACAGCTTCGTCACCCTCACACCCACTCGGCACGCTAGAGCAGTGCAGTAACAGAGCTGCGCACGTGCAGCCCCTCGCTGCTCTTCCTCTGCTCTACACCTCTCCATCCACGTCCTTCGGGCACTTCTGTCAGCAAGCCGCCCTTTACTACTCTGCATGGTCAACCGTTCCCCAGTTGCTCTCTGCCTTACTGTGTAACACCCCTATTCCCTGTATCAGTGCTGGCCAACAGAACTTTCTGTAATGACGGAAACTGTCTACATCTGCACTAAAATCGTAACCACAAGCCATGTGTGGCAAGTAAGCTCATTGCAATAGAGAAAATGAATTTTTATGTGAGTGCATTTGAAGTGATTTAAATAGTCACTGTGGCTGGTGACTACTGTCATGACCAGAGCAACTCTCTCTGTATAATCTCATCTCCAAGTATTCTCCAGGGTGAACTGCCCTCTCCAGATCCCTCACGATCCCTCACCACCCATGATAACGCATGCCCCTGCCTTACCTCAAAGGCTGGCTTCCCTTCTTTCACTCTGCTCTTTGCTCTCTCCACAGCCGGCCTACCCAGGCCAGTAGAGGCTCTGTCTTTCCTGCAGGCTTGCCAGTCGTTTCTACCGATATCTCATTTCTTGCTCTGCTATGGACCATCACTGACTATACACATATAGCTCACCTAGCTCTTGGACACGTATTGCTTGTGGTGTCATAGAACACCCCCTCCATCTGAGCCCCTATGAAAGAATCTATTCCTTGAAGAACAGATCTTCCACTGGCTTAACAGGTGCTCCACAAATACTTACTGAATGAAGTAAAGGTACTAGAGTATTACATTTTGGTCTTCCTAGGATAGTAAGACTTCTCTAGGATGAAATGGGAGTGTTAACTCCAACCCTGCTTCCCACAATTTTCAGACGCTTGAGAAACACCAGTTACTGTAAAAGCATCCTGTAGACAGTCCCTACTGGGTATATCTTCATCCGCTCTTGAAGATACCAAGGAAAAATAAGGGAATGCAACCTGCAAATGCAAAACGTATTAACTTCCAAACAAATTTCTGGAGACTGATTAAAAAGTCCAACAAAAGGAAACTGAAGTTCTTGGTTTATAAAATCATCAAAAGCTAAATTGAGGAACACTTGATTTCCTTATTTCTTTTGGCACTAGTGATAAAGTGTCCTTATTTAAACAGAGTCTGCAGATCTGGCTGGAAAGAGCCACCAGTCTACAAAATGTTGGAGCTGACCCATCAGACAAGTATTGTTAAGGCAATGGCAGGTAATTCATTTAAGAGATCGGCAGGCTGATAACGCTCTTTGTGAGAGCAATGTGTAGCCTAACAGCCAAGCAAGGGGCCTAGCCAGGCTATTTCAACTCCAGCTAAGGAAACACATTTCGTAGGGAGAATGACAAAATGTAAGGGAAAATGACTTTTGGCTTTCCTGAGGGAGGCCTAGCAACGTGTTCAGTGGACTAC
This sequence comes from Carollia perspicillata, assembly GCA_004027735.1. Taxonomy (NCBI): domain Eukaryota; kingdom Metazoa; phylum Chordata; class Mammalia; order Chiroptera; family Phyllostomidae; genus Carollia; species Carollia perspicillata. Next base: position 29,354 of record PVKM010007816.1, on the reverse strand, counting down.
AAATCTTGGGGACTCAGAAAACGAATGTATACCTGAAGAATCTGAAAAATGCACCCCAAGTTTTCCCTCTTTCAGCATATTCTTATGGTCATTGTAGTTAGCGAATCATCAGCAATATAGACCTTCTCAGTCAGTGGCAGCCACGGCCACCCTCTCTGGAGTATCATTAGCCACAAAGTGCCTGGTGCCCACGGAACATTCTGGAACCAGGAAAGAACATCATTCTAATACAGAAAAGCATCTCAGAGCTGCAGCAACTGTGACGTGCCAGAAAAATGCTCTCCTGTTACAGGGCCATGACAGGCGTTGTATGTGCCTTGTTGTACAGGTTGATGAAGGTATGCACAGTGAACGATCTAACATGTGGAGACAGATGTAAAAACAGCTACAGGCGTGTGTGTTCCCTCTCCCTACACACATGCACGTTAGTCATCAATTGCTTAATGTAACGAATTGCCCCCAAAACTTAGTGGCTTAAAACCACCAACATTTGACCCAGCGATTCCACTCCTGGAAATATATCCGAAGAAACCAGAAACACGAATTCAAAAAAAGCTATGCATCCCTATGCTCACTGCAGCATTATTTTCAATAGCCAAGATCTGGAAGTAGCCCAAGAGCCCATCAGTAGATCAGTGGATAAAAAAGCCACGGTACAAACTCTCACCTTTTGCAACAGCATGGATGGACCTGGAGACTATTATGCTAAGTGAAATAGGATAGTCAAAGAAAGACAAGCACCATATGATTTAACTTGTACATGGAAGCTAATGAACAAAATAAACTAACAAATTAAATAGAAACAGACTCATAGATACAGAGAACAGACTGACAGCTGTCAGAGGGGAGAAAGGTTGGGGGACTGGGGGAAAAGGGATTAAGCAAAGAAAAATTGGAAAAACGCATATGCACACACATGCAAAAGCAATGTATAATTTATTTTTGACTCCTTTTCCCACTAAACGGGGATTCCAAGTAGTATCTGTAAACTATTCTCCAATGTCTCTGCAGCCTGTAAAGATATGACCTGTTCACTATTCTGAAACAGGAGATCACTGTTATCTTTTTCAAATATTCCTTTCTTCTTCCCACCTTCCCTTCACTGCTATCTTCCTATTACTTAGCTCATTTATTGAGCCTCCAAGCCAACTGCCGATCTGCCTCCTGTAACACTGGCTAAGCTCTTTACTTGCAGATTCTGCTACCTGACCAGACCTATCACAACCCCCACGAAACTTCAGGCAAATCCCTCAGTTGGTCTGTAGCTCAGTTTCTTCACTCTTCCAAAAGATGGGGCTCGACACCCGGAAAACACAGAGATTCCTATGACCCATCAAACTCTTCCCACGCACAGACCTGACAGTGGGACACTCAGTTGGGTGCACCGTCACAACCTTCCCTCCAGAACAATGATGACAGGGGAAAGGAAGGGCTGCCTCTGGCATGTGAAGTATGGGATTAATCCAGGCCTCTTTATTCTTGACACCTATTGTACCTTATAGAGCTTCAGGCCAGGCCTCTACGGATCTCTTCCAGAATAAGCCTGGAGCCTAAGATAAGAGGCATCCAAAGACCCTTTCCTCTTCCTTCCCCTCCCCTTCCTTCGGAAGTTTAAAAATCTTGCTTCCTTTTCAGCTGTTCGTCTGGGGGAGGATTTGTTTACTGTTGCTAGTGTCCAGTTGGTAGGTTGCTAGGTCAGTAGAGCTTAGTGTGTGGGTGGTGTAGGGCCTATTTTGTTTGCTTTATAAATAAATACCAACATTTGTTTCATGTGCCTGGCTTTTTCTTTTATCATCTGACAGCAGTCCTCATCCCCTGCCCCTTCTGGGAAAAGTCTGTGCTTTTATCTTGACAGTGAGAAGGGGTATGGAGCCAAAGGGCACATGTACTGTGTTCATAAAAACATATTAGCTGTCGAGTAAACAAGTGGCTCAGACCATAAGTCCCATTAGGACTAGAGGTGGTAATTCAGGACTCAAGAGATAACAGGCACTATTTCTAGTATGACTTTTCAATTTGCTAATGAAGGAAGAGATTGGTTATCTGTACAACAGAACTCTATCAGATATGCTGTACAGATTTCCTTACAACTGTAAAGGGGAAGCTACCCATGCACAATAAAGACATCATTATCACATTTATTTCCTTGTCAGCAACACCTTCAATCACAAAGATGGCACCACTAACTATGCTGGGCCCACACACAGTAATTAATAGAGAAACCTGGGAAACAAACGAGCACCTTTAAGAAAAGGTCAGCTTACTAATATTTTATATATAGGCTTGTCTAAACTGTATTTCATTCATTCACTCAACTTCACTGAGTGACTACTATGTTCGTATTAAATATGGCTGCACCCTTGTTAACAATTACATTTGTTCAAAAACCCTGTATGTACCCACAAGGGCAGAAACAACATTCTGTTCAAACCTCAGGCAATGACTCACTCGCAATGTGCTCTCCGCTCACATCGGCCTTTCCCTCATATTCAAGGGCACGCCTCAGAACAGGGATGTCCCATGTGAGGCAGGTCCACTACGCGAAAGGTACTTCCAAACCAGAAACACCATTACCTGAAACCTGAAGTTTAAGCATTAAAGGGGGGAAGTGAACAATCACAGCATCTCCTTTAAATGTCCATTGCCACTGGAACAGATAAATTCAACTGTGCAAAAGCAACAGCATAATAACCAAGGGATCAATACAATACACCAATAAGGGCGTCATTTACATAGCATTCCTGTCAAAATTAGGAGAAAACATCATACAAACCAAAACTGCTACAAAGCAACTGGCCTATAATATTCCAGACAGTCAAGGTGACAAAAGACAGAAGCAGGGGAACTACTCCTGATTGAGAGACTAAACAGACATAAATACACTGTGGAATCGTGGATTAAATCCTGGACTGGGGACAGGGTGGGAGGAAGATGCTATAAAGGACATTACTGGGATAATCACAGAAATTTGGATATGGACTTAACATTACGTAAGAGTATTACATCGATGCTAGAATTCCTGTTTTCATTCAATGCACTGTGGTTATGAAAGAGAAATAAATGTCCCAGTTCTTAGGAAATATATGCTGAAATATTTAGGGGAATAGGGTATGATGTCTGCAACTTTCAAGCGATTCAAAAAATATGTAATCCAGAGAATGATAACCTAATGTAACTAAATGTTAATAAGAGATGAACAGAGGTGAGTTGTATTCCTGCAACTTTTCTATAAAACTGAACTTATTTCAAGTAAGACATTTAAAATGTTTAAAACATGTGAAATGGAAAATTAAACTTGGGCTACTTATTTTTAAAAAGGACTTTATGCAAGTCTATCTTTAAGTGCTATGAGATTTGTAGGGGTTTTTTAAATATTTCTCAAGATCCAGTGTTTTTCCTTATTTACTAATAGTTTTTCTTGCTGATGACACTCACCCTTAGCAGGTTCAAAATATAAACTGAAAGAAAAACTTCAACACACTCTTTGGTTTTTGTGTGTTTATGTTTTTCTCTAAGAGAATTAAACACCTCACCCATGGACTATCACTTAACAGTTGCTTTTCTTCATCAAAACAGCATAAGTCCCTGTGACTTGCCTGACTTCAGATGGCACACCAGCTTTCCCTCCGACTCCTAGAGTCAATGACAGAGCACCACCTAGCTGCAACACAGGGTAATGCACACGGACAGGAGGAAGATCACACTACCTTTACAGAAATGCACTGTAAGTAAAAGCCACAAAGTCATTTTGCAGAGCGATGCAATTGCTGTACACGTGCATCTTACCACCCTCACTAGTTCAGCTCACAGTCTTCCGGGTATTATATCTGTACTCAGCGCAGAACCATGCACGTATTAATCAGTTAGTATTTACTAAATCAAATTCAATTTCTGAAGTTTGTCACACCAATAAATTCATGTGTATGTGGTTAAAAATTCCTCTGATAGTAACATGACAGTATATTGGGGTTTATTTTAACAAGTAAACAGGATAGGAAAGTACAAAATGAAAAGAAATTTCATGATTTACTCACATATAGTGGAGCTTGCTGTGGATTAAGTTTCATGACCCAGGACACTGAAAACGAAAAGGGAGAAATAAGTAAGAATAAAATTAAAAGTTATCACCAAAAATACAAAAACCACCTAAAGTCCCAGATGCCAAGCACGGCTCCTGAGCACAGTCAGAAGTCTGGATACCCAGCCAGCTTCCCTTAGAGGTTTGGGAAGGCACGAAGGTCAGACATTGCAAAACTCCTTGTAGCCCAGATTCCATCTTTTCAAGTGGGGAGAAAATTGTTCCAATTGAAAAAAAATAAAGAGAAAACGTCTCACTGTCATCAAAGCCATTCCAACAACCAACAGGATATTAAAAGCAAGTTATCACTACAGTAAAAACAGTGTATATTCAGTTATGCTTTTGCATAATCCCTCATGCTCATCACCCAGTGTTGCTCCTGGCCCCACCAGGGAGCATGGGTAAAAGAGGGTGGCAACAGTTATAAAACAAAACAAAAAACCCTGGCCAGATAGTTCAGTTGGTTAGAGCACCGCCCCAATATGCTAAGCCAAGGGTTCAATCCCTGGTCAAGGCACATACAAGAATCTACCAATGAATATATAGGTGAGTGGAACAAGAAGTCAATGTTTCTCCCTCTCTCCCTTCCTCTCTCCCTCAAATCCATAAACAAAAAGGAAAGAAAATGAAAGGAAAGAGGGTGGCAGTAAACCACGAGAGCTCTCTGCTTCTCTACTCTCCTCTCAGGAAAGAGAGGCCACAGCTGGCTTCCAACAGCTTTAAGTTGTTGCCCTCTTTAAAACTGAAATTAAGAGCCAAATCTCCTACCATTACTTTCACTAACTGAATTCTCACACAAATCTTATGAAGAACTCTAAACTTCCAAGATTGCATAATACATTCCTGAATATTAAGAATAGCATGATCTTTCAAAGTTTAGCTTTGTGATTCATCTAAGCTAAAATATTACGGTCCAGAATCGTGGACTGCAGAAGGGCAGGTCCTTTGCCAAACACCCTAAATTTGAGAATAAGCTGTTTCCATCTTCATAAGAGCCAGAGAAGCAGACCCAAGTAATTTCATTATAATTTGATCTAAAGAAGTGCCTTGCCCATCTGTAATAGGTAACTGAATTAAATTAAAGCACATACTAACCAGGAATATAAACAGTATAGAAATGTACGATAATTCATACGTGCAAAAAAACAGATAAAATCCCACACTTTGTGTTCTACCAGATCACGAAATAGCACTAACAATTAATGGAAAGCCAAACAGAATAAATAGGTTGTCAATGACCAACTGTTTACAATGAAGGGCAATGCCTTAGGGACAGCACATAATTCAACGAATAAATTT